>OOFG01001181.1:0-13624 GCA_900323295.1 Molva molva | reverse complement strand
CCCCCCCAATCCTTCTCTTCATGGGTCGTTCGGGGCTTTGTCTCCGCATGACCACTTCAGTGGAGGTGCTGGGGACAGACAGCCCCCTTTTCTATTTGGTAGGGGTGCCCAGGTTGTAGCTGGCTGAGCGACCAAAGCAGAGCAGCCATTCGAGCTCTCTCACTCGTCAGACTTGACGGATTACTAATGAATTATTATGAATGAATCCCACAGCCTCTCCAAATTCTCCAAGCAGAGTCTTGTTCTTCTCTGAAAGGCTGGAGAGTGATTGCAGCCTCGCCGTCAGTGGTCCGCTACCAGGGCACTTGTGCTACGTCCCCGGTAAAGTTTCTGACCTTTTCTTTTCTGAGGTGTGGAAGCTGCCATTTCCGTCTGCATTTCATCCCAATAGGGCTGGTGCAGTGTCTACGTACAAAGCTTGGCCTGCAGCCAGAGACGCTCATTCTAGGGTTGCTATCTGTGGGCCTGGACATGGCCTGCTGTGTTGCCTTAAGTGTCAACACTTAGGCTCCATAATGGAGCAGGAAGATTGAAAGGTCTCCATTGAACTCCTCGAGTCCAAGAGGACCCCTCCTGAGGACCTTAACAGAACCTTGTAAATGGGGTCCACCGCTGTCTTATGTCGCTAGAGATCTTCTGCCCCATGGCGACGTAGGCCAGATATGAATTTGGCCAGGCATGACATGTTGCGTTCCCAGCCACACAAGGAAGCTATTTATTAATTTATGTGATTGAAATTGAGTTCCAACAGTGTTCCTTCCAAAGCATACGTGAACCAGGAGAAAAGGAACAAAATAGTTGAGTGTCACTTTATGCTCTCTAGCGGAAGGCAGTTTGGGGATTTGCCAACCGGCGGAGATGATCTGCTGGTCAACTTCCATAAGCAATCGATCGCAATGATAGGGAACCATTGTTATGTTGACACATTTTTCGGCAGCGCTACTTACCCTAATCCTAAATTATACATTTTACTGTGGCAAATACACTTTTTATCTACACATCGCTCATTGAAATACAATAGACCAGCATCACAATGAAACAGCAGCCGGTGTCTACTGATGCTCAGGCCGAGATGGTGAACAGGAGGGGTCAAGGATTGACCATTGTGAGGCAACGCGGATGACACGGAGGCCTCAAGATTTACAATCCCCTGACAAGATACACTTTACCAGGGAGTCAGGGTGGATTGGGTAGCACTATGCAAAGAAAGAAGTGATGGAAAAATACTCGCTTAACCTCATCCTTTTGTATCTAGTTCAACATACATACGTGTACATATGTGTTGAGTGACTCCATGGAAACAATTTCCATGGAGATTATATCATTTCACTATAATATGTATGCAAACTGTGCACTATAACCCCCCCCCCAGGCCTGGTGTTTATGCATGTGTGTGTGTATGCACGTTTCCATTGAATAATGAATAAGGATGGCGATAACCACAGGCGGCAGAGGGCTTTGGACACAGACACGCACACACACACATTCGCACACACACATAGCCCTGAGGGAGAATGTATTAGCGCAACAGGATCACAGCTTTCGTGGAGCAGTGTTCTGGGTAATGTGCAGGGTGGGGGTGAGGAGGGGGGCAGATAGAGAAATGGAGAACTAAAGGAGACCAGAACAGCGCCAGGGAAAAGTGACTGAGAAATGGCTTGAAAAATGAATGATAACAAGGTCACATCTCTACTTAACACACAGAGCATGTGTTAGCTAGTATAGACTGGTTATCTTAAAACTAATGCTGGATATGCCGGCATGCACTCAAGATCAGCAAGTCTAGGAGTCTAAACTTGGCATGGCATCATAGGAATTTCTCTAATTGCTCCCAATTATTCCCCAAAATAAACTGCCTACATAGCACCATGTTTAACACAAATAATCTTGCCTTGCAGTTTGTTAGACAATATAGTGATCATGATATAATGTCAGTTTTATTCTTTTAATCATTGGATGCATTCCTATGGAGATGTTTCTTTCAAAAGGAAATGGTATGTTAAACCTAAATTGCAATAAATCAATTTTACAATGTCATTACACAAGTAAGTAGGCTACTGAGTAGTAAGCAATGTGACAACATGTAACAGCATGTATGTAATATGTAATAATGTGATGGAACAGCTTGGACACATTATTCCTTAAATCCATGCATATGGCATAATGCTCACCAGGGACCTTGCAAATTATATCAACATGCTTGTAATAACTGAACATAGATGTGGGTTGAAGGTCTGGATAGCTGGGGAAAATTAGATGCATTATCTCTCAATGTGAAAAAAAATCCAACTTCATTCTCTTTTGGGTGAATGCACTATAACTTGTAAATCAACTTCTATATTCAATTTCATATTAAATGCCAACAAATTCCTTGGTGAGAGATGTCATGTGGATAACAATGTGAGGTGAATGGCCAGTGAATCCTACCTACAAACATGTTTCTTTGTTTGTTTCATATAGTATTTTGAATGACTTACACAACAAACAACTAGATTGTGAGTGGGGAATGTATTGAAAACTATTTGATTACAAGTCTGGGAAGACTTATAATTGTGTGTGTTTTGTGTTAACACAGTGAGCATAGGGAATTGTATAGGTGCGATCATGTGACGATGTGATAATGTTGTGGCATTTTAAGGTGTTTTGGGAAATGCATATTAAAGACAAACTTTAACAGTAAAAAGGAAAAACTTGAGTCAAAGGATGATGTGAGAGATGGTGCCCCGTGTGGCTAAATAGTTTTTTTATTCATTATATATAAAATATGTATTGGACACAGAATACATTTAGATTTGGTTTGGTTGTATTTGAGTGGTCGGAGGAAAGAAGATCAGCCCCTACAATGGGGCTCTGGGTCTGGGCTGATTGGAAGCATCGAAGCAGTTTCTTCCATCACTGTAACTTGCAGCTTTTGTCCGCCCAGTCAGGCACCAATCAGATACATTCTACCTCAGAGGTACCAGTCAAAATATATTTGTGTCTGAGCAGCACAGCTAAGCAACCGCTGCCGAGTGAAGATCAATTCAATAATCAAATATGTTCTTTTTTTATTCCAAACAGAATGTCCTACATTTTCTCCAAATTATTTTTCATCTGTTTAGCTTGCTATTATTGTTGTGCCCCGCTAGGCAGGTTTTGAGCAAATGCCTGTTTTTTTTCTTTGGATTCTCATTTGTAGTCTAGTTGCAGTTCGGAAGTTGACCAATGTTTGCAGGTAGTGCTTTGGTTTCTGAAAAAAAAAAAATCTGTTTACTGAGACATGTATAAACACACACCCTGAACATCCGGTTTAGAAATTTTATTTTTATCTGTAGCTATGTCCATGCTACACGCCACCTAGGTGGCTGCCACACTCCACCTAGGTGACTTCTATTGGGCTCCTCCAGATGAAAGGACACAGGGTGGTGATGTTGAAAGACCTGTTTATTGTAAAGGTTTGTTGAAAAAAAAAGACATGGCCTGGTGTTCCATTTTGCCATCTAGGAGAACTCTCCCTGAGTGTGTGTGGGGCTGGCTGGTTTAACCTGTGCACACTGATTACTCAACGTGCAACAGGTGTGCAGGCTCAAACCAGCCATCATCCTCACACACTCCCACAATATATTATACACTTGCTAGCTTACCCAATTGCCTTCCAGTCTAGCACCCCTTGACCACTACAGGAAGAGGCAAACGAAGCCAATACGGAAGCAATTTGTGAAATAATGGTGTCTACACTCTATAATGATGCTGTTCAATCTGGGGATATAATGGTGTCTACGCTCTAGAATCATGCTGGACAATCTGGGGATATATTGTCTACACTCTAGAATTATGCTAGACAATCTGTGGAAATAATGGTGTCTGTGCTCTAGAATCATGCCTGACAATCTGTGGATATAATGATGTCTACACTCTAGAATCATGCCTGACAATCTGTGCATATAATGGTGTATACGATCTAGAATCATGCTAGACAATCTGCAGATATAATGGTGTCTAAACTCTTGAATCATGCTAGACAATCTGCTGATAGGCCCTTGGGTCTAGTATAGTACTTATCCTTTAACAATTACTACTGGCTAGACCTATTTGGTGTCTGACTTGACCTCAAAGTGCCTTAATGATAGTTGTCTGTCTTCCTTCTGAATGTCTCCTGTATGGTTGTTACCTTGCATTACAGTTAGAATATGCTCAGACAATTTACCAAATTTGTACCAGTGGTACAGTGGTTGGTATAGTTATATTGTGTTTGTTGACACATTGTGATGCAAAAGTGCTGGATTGAAAACGACAGATTTAGCTATATGTAAAAGGAGCCATATTTCTCTTGGCCATGATTTGCTGGCTGGCGTCAAACTGCACCATGTTTGCTCACTGTAATTGTAAATTGTGTATCTATGAATGTGGTGGGGGATAGCTGTTCAGTTAGTTTGTATTTATTGTTCCCATTGGGGCCTGGGTTCCATTTCTAGAAGCAGTGGGACGCAACAATGCGCTGCCAGAGGACCAACTCCAGTTCTGATGCCAGGGCCTTGGTCAAGGGCACCAGCAGAAGCATTAACCTTACTTGCATGTCTTTCACTGTGAGGGAAACAGGAGGGTGCACTGGGAGAATAAAGTCTCCACACGGAAAGGTAGCCCGCCAGGAACTATGTACTGCAAAGCTTAGCACTGTGCCAACTTGTCACAGCACATTTACGCTAATATATTGTAAGTTATAGTGCAAGGGTGACTGCTGGGCTAATGGCTATAGCGCTGAACACAGGGTAATGGAACTAGTTGCTAATTTCTATTAACCAGATTATTGATTTACGTTAGGTTTTGTGGCTTTTTCTTAAAATGTTTCTGCCCTTACCTATAAATGAAGCTTGAGTGGGTGTGATTTCCCATGGTACACCATACAATTTATCCCGCTTCAAAAAATGCCTGCATGTTGTGCTTGGGTGATGGGTGATGGGTGATGGGTGATAATCCCTTAATCATTTTAGTTTGAGTACTTTCTTTGATATTACACTTTTTGATCTTGTCCATGTAAAATGGGAATGTGATTTGAAGGTGATCCGAGACAAACCTAAACACGCTTGTTATATTGGGGATGTTTTTTGGACTCCCATAGTTCTTTATTAGGTTGTTAGTGACATTGGCATTAAGCTTGTTAGATTTTTTCAGGTAGCCTGTGCCAGGAAAATAGGGAAGGGAAATACCATCATCACAGATCCTACATGAAAGTGGATCAACGTCAAAGGAGACAATTGTGGTGCAGACGCAAAATGCTTTTGAAACAGTAACTTCCTGTTTTAATGCAACATTAATATGTCAGACAACATAAAGCATACATACAGCAAAAATAAAGACAACCAGCCTGATTGACCTAGACTAGACTAGGACTAAGCACCACTAGTTGATTAGTACGCTTCAGTCTTTGTCTTATAACTTAGCGGCAGAAACACGAGATACCTGAACTGCTGATGTGCCCACCATGCTGCGAGAATGACACACTAATTACCACCAATCATGAAACCATAAGGGTAGACCGTGTTCTCGGCTTCTTTTCGACAGAGCACACAGTTTGTGATTACTATATTTGAAATAAATTGACTATGGCCCTTTCCTCTATCCAAAATAAGAAAATATAAAAGGTCACTGTAATAATGTCAATGCAACCATATACCCCCATGTCTTTACACATGTCTTTAAGGCTTTATGGTAAAATAAATGAAGCACCTTCTTATATGTAAGCCTTTTGAACATTACACATATACAAGTAGTTTCTGTATCTTACCATAAACGCCTTGGTGGGGGTTGATTAAAAATGCATGCCAGTTGGCATGCATGCGTGAGATATAGCAGTGGGAGGTAGAAGAAATTACTGCCAAGGAACTGAACCCACAGCCAGATAAACGTGAACATAGGAACACTGTGATTGGGTAATGTGATATAATCAAGTGTGTTGTGTTTGTCTATGTGTAATATAGCTGTGCTGTACAGATAACAGTCCACAGGCCCTGACAAATTGAAAAAGAAGTCGATGCATGTATAAGTGTGTGAGCATGTCACATGTCCTTGTTGGGATGTAACACACACACACACACACACACACACACACCCAATTACTAAAACATGGATATATAACAGTATTTATGTATCCTATAAGACTCTGGCATATTCAAATCAAAGCAAGCACAGTACTGAAAAACAAACTAAATGTATACATATTCAGTGGCATGTGTATACATTTTATACAAATGTAAATTTACAAATATTGAATAATATTCCTCTCTAATCTTGGTTTCAATATGGAATGGTTTCCAAAACTCTCACAACTCTCCAACAAGCAGCGTCACAGCCTCCGGTAGCTTCTGTATTATGATTGTATTACCGTGCTGTACAGAAAGAAATATATAATGCCATGCCAGAGGTAAATTGGTCATAGTTTAACTTCCAGTATGCATTCCTCAATACGTTGCATCCATGTCAACAGTGTTAAACAAGAGTTCTGTATATGTGGATGGGTGCTATTGTTGGTCTCTTATTATAGTACATTTTAACTGTATGATCTTAAATTACTGAGTCCGGATGCATCATGTGTTAACTGTGATCTTTGTTTTATTTGCCCATGTTGATGCCCTTCCTAATTCAAGCATGCTTTGAAGCAGATGTGCATTTGTTCAAGTTAACTTCCTGAATGATTCTTGTATCTTAGAAGGCATTTACCACTTCCCCCTGTTATTTTTCATCACTATACCTCATGCCGGGGTCCCACTTCCTAATAGCTTTCTGTATTACCAATTAAACTCCATAATTGTTGGTGTTTTCTTTCCTTGCACTATAAAAGGGTCAAGAGCTTTTCTCTTACAAAATGCTGGATTATCCACTCTGTATATGTACGTCATTGCTTCTTCCCATGGCCATGCTTTCATAAAACATTCAAACACTCAATGGTTGTCTCGCGGTTCAAGGTTTTCTTCCAATAGCACGTATATATATTGAAAATGGCAGATATTGCTACTATATTATTGAATAAAATTGTGGTCTAGGCCTACCGGTGATTACAGACTAATACATATAAAGCACTCAGCCAAAGGTGGGTATGTAAATTCCCTCTTTGTCCCCTGAGCATAGTAATACAAAGTGTTGTATTGTGCGTCCAACAGGCAATTGGATGCACAATATCCAATTCATTGTGATTACTACTACTAATAATACTATTTTGGATGCAATTATCTATGCAATGAATAACTATCAAAGCAACTGAACGATGCTCATTGCTGCCTACTGAGAATAGTGCAACATGGCATCAGAAAATTGTTATTCGGTTTTTGCTAAATTAATTTTGTGTGTGAACACAATGGCTATTGAAATAATGCTGTGGCCAATTGCTCTGGGGCTTGAAGGCACTGTTTAGAAATGTTAGCTTTCTGGCAATGGTTGCAGACCAGTGAGAAAATCCTGAAATATACTTCAGAAGTAAACCTACTATGAAAACCAGAGGATGTAACATGATGTCGTACTTTTCAAGTTTCAAGTTTTTTACTGCTATACTTTTGTTAAACCTATTGACAAACCATGGGAGATGATTTGGAATTACGTTTACTCACTTCTAATATTTACTTTAGTAGCATGCTGTGGCATTTCAATCCGTTTTTTTCAGTTTTCCTATTGATATTAACAGAACAAGGCAATGATTACCGATGATAATGTATGTCATCAAATGTATGGTATATCTATTATGGATGGCCGAGATAAAACTTGCTTTACCCTTTAAGCATAGCAAGAGTGCTGCCCTTTGTCATTGATACAAGCCTACACATACATAATGTAGCCTAAATGGACACTATCTCTACAGAGACAGAAACTCAAGGACATTTGCTTCAGTCTGAGAAAAAAAAACAGTTGCTTGGACCAAGATAAGGCACTTGGCCTTCAAATGGCTACACTAGTCGCATTTCACATTTCCAAACATCCCAGAATAGACATACATATCATCTGGGCAGCATGTCTCGTCTTGAGGATAATATGATATTACATTTTTTTTGATTTTTTTTGATTTCTTGATTTTTTTTATTTATTTAATTGAGTTATTCAGTGAATATCCATATATTCTTTCTCCCAGACGGGAGTCAAGAGAATATTGCCCGTTCCCTTTATCCGAAATGATGTTGTAGTTTATACGCAAAAACCTCAAAAGCAGTCACTTAGTGCCACCTGCAGGGCAAATCGTTGCTTGTTCCTTGCCTCAATAGAAGTTGAAAGAATCCATTTGTTACTTAACATGGGACTTTCTGACAATTAACAAACCACAAAAAGTGCGTCAAAAGATATTCAATTCATTAATAAAATACAAAATAAACAAACATGTCATTGAATATGTTTCAGGGTGTGTTGAAAAATATGTATAGATGTGTGACAAGAGTTTTGAGGCACAGGAATTTGTACTCAGCATACAGGAGTATGCAGAGAGTACAAATGGGGGCTGGGGAAATAATTGGAAGCCCTTGGTCATCAATGTAAACTACTGCAATAATTGAGTGTGGCGGCAGCAGTGGCTTCAAAGGATAAACACGAAACAACTATTACCATGTTGTTTACAACGGTACTTTATGTTGCAGTTAAGCTAGTGTTTGTATGGAAATAAGAAGAAACTGAAAGTAAAGTTTCAGAGGTAATTAATCCATCCAAACAACCTTGGGTATGTTTTTAAATATATAAAGGTGAGTTTATTTATTATTTATCTACTAGATGATCTCATCTTTAATACTGACAGAGGGTTTGAAGTTAGTACCCAAATGCAGACGCAGTGACAGATTGGTAGTTGAACAAAAGGAAAGTCTTAATTAAAAAAAATAGGAGTTTACAGAGCAACACAGAAAAACAGGCCAACCAAACATGGGCCCTCAAAATTACAAACTAACTGAAACTAAATTACGCTAACTCATTGGCAAGGCATTTAAGATTTACAACGAACACAAAACAGATAATACGAACTGACAAAAAAAAACTGGGGGCTTGAGTATACATGTGAAGACAAATATTAGACACAGGTGGCAAACAATCCATGATAATGAAGTGTAAAAAAATCTGGGTTAAAGGAAGAACTACACATACAAACGGGCACCAGACTTCTGCATTGGTGATTTTCTTACAATTACGCCAAATGAGAGGTGAAAGCTGTGTCCTTTCAGGGTAACATATTGAAACAATTGCCTGGCCGGTCGATTTTTCCCCTCAGGCAGGAAAAAGGACAACATTGTTAAAGTACATTTTGGACCCTGAATAAATGCAGGGCTTTGTAAGATATACAATCACCCCCGGGTCTAGGGGGGCCGTCATGGGAACAGCGTCCGTTGACTGGGAAGGCAGCACGCAGAGGCCTCCGGACTACAAGAGGGGCCGGCCTGTGCCGGATTTACCCTATATGTCCCTAGCTCTTTTCTATCGGGTTTCTTTTCCGATCTGTTTTCAAAACGGGCCTCGTAGGGATGTTGTGTGTCGAAAAAAGGGACCGCGAAAAAGTGTCGGTTCAGAGAGTCCCGCACAGCAGGTACTTTGTAGTACCTAAAAGAGGAGGAAGCTTTTGTCAACCGTTCTCTAATGAAAATCACATTTCAAATGTTAACCGCACATCAGCTGTTGGGTTTCATTCAGATAGCGGAATGGTTTGTGCAGTTGGATATGAATGACGTTTGAAATCTAATTCACCCCAATCACAGGAAATAGCCACGTTTCTCTTTTGAAAGTCAAGGGTCACAGTTTCCGCCATTTCCCTTTGGGCTAACGCTGGCAGGGGTATTCACCAAATATGCGGAGGCCGCAATTGCACCACTGACAGGGCGTTATGCAAGTACCAGGACTCCCGAAGACTGGCTCCTATGCAGCACGTTCCAAAAACAGAACCCCGGGGGAACCCAGTGGTGAGAATACAAGGTTCAGACACCAATTATTTCCAGGTTAGCCTGTAAGTGCGATCCGTGAGGTAGGTGATGTGAAAAGGGAGAGTGCAGAGCCTGAGATTCACAGTTCTGGGAGGAGTCATTATAATAAATTATTAACATTGAGAAGAAACGCCTCATAAAACCGTACATTAGTGTACACATATCTTTCTAAAATAAACAGTTCAGAAAAAAAACATTGTAAATACTTAAAGTGTTAAAGCCAGGACAAATGCTACACATTTCTTTGTCCAGACAACAACAGAAGACAACACAAGCTAATGCTGGGATTTGAACCCAGGCTCTTCTATTTTACTAGACAGGCACTTACTACCTAAGCTACAGTACCACTTTCAGTAAAAGAGAAAGTTCTTGAGAAGAAAACGAAAGAGGTCTGCACTACCATGGCATTTTTCTGTGGCTGTGTGATAAGAGAAAAAATAATTGGCATCTTAGGCAAATGCTATTAGGGGAACATGTTACACCAAACACTGTACTGCCATGTTGTTCATTTCTTTGAAGGCAAAGAAATGCGCTGCATTTGGCCAGGCTTAATCTGCTGATCAGTCTTTAAAGACAATTAGGGAACCCTCGTTCATGAGAGAGATACAAATGTCTACAATTTGAATGGAGACTGACAAAGCCCATCTGGAGGAATCCCATCAACACCCGAAGTGTGTAAGTGTGTAAGTGTGTTTTGCCACTCACTATACAAATATGTATGAATCCTTCTGTGCAGAGACCAATCAAGTGGTTAAACATTACCCAGAATGCTTGCAATAATATATCTACATTTTACTTGTTCCCTGGTGGGGAACAAGTGATTATTCAATCTACAATAATCACGTCTCAGTTGTCCTTCACAGACTACGATTTCCCCTTTGCAAAATAATAAAAGAATGGGCGTGGCTTAAGAGTTTGTGAGCATTTTAAGGTTCGGGTGTGACACAGAAGGTGCAATACTTAGCCACATTGAATGCCATATTTCTATTGCAGTTTCACGGTCCTTAACTTGTCAAAACCATATAACAAAGAAGAAATGAAAGGTTTTGTTCTGAAATAAAAGTTTTGCGGGGAGCAAGTGAAATGTACACATAATATGGCATGCAAAGCATTATGGGCAATGTTCAACCACCCGTTTCGTCTTTGCCAGTTCTGTTTGAAAATTGTCAGGGCCCTACAGGTGTTGGCTCAGTCAACATCTGCAGTTTTATTATAAGCCCGGTTGACTCAGTCGGTAGAGCATGAGACTCAATCTCAGGGCTGTGTGTTTGAGCCACACATTGGGCGTATATGTCTTTAGACAGGGTACCAGTGTTCTAGAAGGGTCCATTCATATTTGTATACATAGGGAGTGGCAAAGCACACATACACACAGGTGTTGATGTGAGTCCTCCATATGGGCTTTGTCGGTCGCCATTCAAATGGTACACATTTGTATCTCTTGAATGAACATCTCATGAATTTGCCGACTGAAGAAGTAGATCAAGCCTGGCCAAATACATGTCCAGTAAACAGGAGATCCTGGGTTTTGTAACATGCTCCCACAATAGCATTTGCTTAAGATGTCAATATTTTTTCTCTTATCACACAGCCACAGAATCGTGTCATGGTAGTGCAGACTTTTTCCGTCGTCTTCAAGGATTCGGTGAAGCATTTTTCTTCCACTGAAAGTGATGCTGTGCCTTAGCTGGTTAAAGTGCCTGTCTTGTAAACAGGAGATCCTGGGTTCAAATCCCAGCAGTACCTTCTATTATGCAAGAATCCTACTTAATTGAAATGCCTTTAGATGCCAATTTTATTATCTTTGCACATTGACCTGAAGGTTAAGGTCATGCTACATTAGACCTATTTCCTTGTTTTCTCAAGAACTCACGACAGAAGATGTACTGTGGCTTAGCTGGTCAAAGCACCTTTCTTGGAAACAGGAGACCCGGGGTTCAACGCCCTGCAATTCTGCATCAGCATAAACTGGATTACATTTTGATACCAGCTTTTCTTGCTGCGTAAAATAACTGAATAATCTTAGATAGAATGCAAAGCAGCCATGGCCTTACACAGCTGTCCTTCAATGGATGCCATTACATGATTGTGTTTTTGACAGTGTTTCAAGTCCCCTCGGAGACCGGCTAAAATAGCCATGGCTGACTATTTTCAAGTCATCCTGGCGGGGTATTGGGTTAAGTTTTGAACCAGCTATAATCACATCGCAGATGTCCTTTACAGACCTAATAGGAAACCCTAACCCTAGTACCAAAACCTAGAACCATAAACCAAACCTTAAAACCTTAACATTTTCGGAAACCCTAACCCTAGAACCAAAAATCGAACCCGAAAACCTGACACTTTTAGGAAACCCTAACCCTAGTACAGATCCCGAGAGCCAAAAACCAAACCCTAAAACCTGACCCTAATAGGAAACGCTAACCCTACAACCAAAAACCAAACCCTAAAACTGGATCTTATTAGGATGCCCTAACCCTAATACCAAACCCTAGAACCAAACACCAAACCAAAAAACCTGACCCTAATAGGAAACAACACACTACTGTTATGCCCATATGAGGTGGGGTTGTGTGTGTTAGTGCAAGCAGTTGTGTGTGTAGTTATGCTGTGCAGGGGACACACACTACTATAAGGCCTGTGTGTGTGTGTGTGTGTGTGTGTGTGTTGATGCTGGGCAGGGAAAATGCACTACTATATTGCCCATGTGAGACGGGGGTTCTTTTGTAAATGCAGACACCTGTGTGTGTGTGTTGATGCTGGGCAGGGGAAACACACTACTATAGGGCCCGTATGAGGTGTGGGTTATCGTGTTAGTGCGGGCCCCTCTGTGTGTGGTGATGCTGGGCAGGGGAAACACAACACTGTTTGGCCCATATGATGTGGAGGTTTTTGTGTTAGCGCATGCCCTTCTGTGTGTGGTGATGCTGGGCACAGGAAACACTAATATAAGTCCCATATGAGGGGGGGAGGGGCTATTGTGTAAGTGCTGGCCCCTGTGTGTGTGTGTTGATGCTGGGCAGGGGAAACACACTACTATAGGGCCCATATGAGCTGGAGGTTGTGGTGTTAGTGTTGGTCCAAGTGTGTGGGGTGATGCTTTGAGACTGTAATGTGATTAAGGGCTATACAAATAAAATACTCACGACTCAGTTGTTAGTCTGGATGTCTCAAAATGAATCGGAGTCCAGGCTGATTTGAGCGTGTATGTGTATGAATGTGGTGCAAGCAAACAAACAAGGGGTAACAAACTTTAGCTCAACTTAGAAACAAGCGTACGAAAAGTTAAACACAAATGGTTCAGATGCATCAAAGCACTCAAACTAAATGAAAATAATGCACAAGATAACGGCTCGCGTAACGTTATTAATAAATATGTTAACTCTCAAAGTAATGATATCAATCTAACTGAAAACTAACTGCATGGCGTCTCTTGCCAGCGGTGGCCGCATTCCAAATCAAACAACCAAAAAACCAGCGGGGTGCAGGCTGCAGTCATCTAAATATCCCAGCATCCCCACAATTGGGACAGATATCCTCAAGGACCCAAAGAGAGGGGGGATATGGGCCAAAACTGAAAATCAAAATGGATCTAGTGCAGAACATTCAATAATATAATAATCTACTTTATTATTTAACTCATATTCAGAATTTATACATGAATCAAATGATTATTCAATTGATTCTTCAAACGTTATATTGATAAGGCA
>OOFG01001179.1:0-15152 GCA_900323295.1 Molva molva | reverse complement strand
GGGGGGAACGACAGTGACGACCCCCTTCTCCAAGAGACGAGCCACCTCCGCTGCTAGAGCCACGCTTGCAATGGGGTCCTTGTCTCCAACAACCCCATAAAGGGTGGGGGATGGTGCTTGAACTAAATGGGATGTCCCCACCTCAGTGTGTTGTCCAACCATGTTGGTAAAACGCATCGCTCTCGCCAAGACGCATAGCGCTCAGAGAGGGTGAGCAGACAGCTGATAAACGCTGTCTATTATACGCTGTATTACCCGGCACCTACCGCCATTACACCGCGTGTGTTCCATTTGGGGGCATCCCGCGAAAGGGAGGGGAAAGCTTGTCTGCGAGTGGAGAAACCACAGCAGAGGGCAGGCCTACAGCGGCGGGTCGCCGGGCTGCTCGCGAGCCATGGAGGGCCGTGCTTCGAGCGTTGCGGAAAGCCCCGCCTTCTCTTTACAGCCGACAGACTGAAGGGAGGAGGAAGAGGGGTAAAACTGGAACATATACACGGTGCCGTGGGAAATGTGGGCGGGGCCCACGTTGATTGGTACATTGTTTACATTTTCAGTGCACACGAGTGGGCGCACGGGACAAGCCCATAACGCAGAGCCTAGACAGCATGGCCTACATGAAATAGAACTTGATAACAGCCCCTAACTTGACCTAGTGTTAATTATTGACATCACTTAATTAGGTGATTAAAGTATCAAGTAAGAATGATAAGGGAAAAGGAGAGCAGAGACCCTAATGCTCACATCTTAATACAAATTGTGTTTTTATGGGAAAAAAAACAAATGTCATAATTATATATTTTTAAATATATAAATCCTACATGTATTTTGCCAACATTTAATAAACCGTGTTGTCTATAATATTCCCCACAAACAAAGCAACGGACACACCAGACACCACCCTTTTGAACTGTGTATTACAAAACAAGGGTGGAGCCCCATCACCAATTAGCCAATTAGACACACAGTGGATCCAAGAAGACAGATGATCCCACATGGACAAGCAGAGCAGGGCTATTGAATGCTGCTGTTTTTTGTGGCAGACATCTTAGCATTTTACTGTGCTTTTTACAGTGTCGCCACCACAACCACCACAACCACCACACCACCCCTAAAGTGACCGCAGCACTCTACACCCTGGTGGCAGCTTTCAAAAAGCCTTCCCACTCAACTGTGCTTGTGTCAGGGAAAGGCCATTGTGGGTTATGTTTATTTTGTACATTCCATCGACTGGAGCCTGTATTTTTGTATTTTCTAGGTTTTACAGTGGCCATCCTGAAGTGTGAAGTGGTCCTTGTCTTAATTTATTAAGAGAGCAGGGTTGGACCCTGTGGTAAGACAACGTGATCAGATCTACTTTAAGGTTAATGGAGTCCTGATGAAGAAGTTAGTCCTCCATATAGGCCTTATTCAGCTAGAGAATCCACCTTCAGTTTCCTCTCCCAACTACTGTATAGAACCAATATGGCCACTAGGTGAATAAGGCCTTTTAAACCCAAAACACAAAACATCCCAATGCTTGTCAAACAGTTGGGTTCTTTCAATTATATAATTGTGTTTTTCAAACATAACCATTCAGAATTGATCATGACAATTTCTTGATGGTAATGCAATTAATTGCAAGAAAGGATATCACTAATAAAATGTCTCTATTTTCCGTGGTGACACTTACTTCATACATGTTTTCCTTTATCAGAAATCATGTAGGCCTACCTATTAACATAATGCTTGTGGTTCTTGTCAAATGAAAGCCAGTAGTATTTCCACCACTAGGTAGACATGAACTTTGTCATCAAGACTGATTTAGTCTTTAATATGGTTGACTCAGTTAGGGGGTAAGTGTCCAATTATAATCATGATGAAGCAAGGGCCTTATCCAACGGACCAAATCGGTGTGCATGGGGAACTGCATTTCTTTGTTTAAACTACACTAAAACAGAATAAATAACATCTCAGTCCCTCTCAATGTCATGTGTTAGGCATGCCCAGAATTTTGTACAAATAATGTAAACTGGCCTGTGGATGGCCTGTAAGCAAGTCAGTTCCACTATGTAATTAAATCCAAAGATGACCTCAGTATTTCAGCCCAAAAAGCCCTTGGTTAGACAATAACAGCAGTAATTTTATGGTTCATTGTATTCAAACAGTAATTATGTCCTTAAAATACAAAGAGTAGGCCTAACGTAGCTCTCTGTGTCCTTGCTGTGCTTTATATTTATAGAATTAATTAGGCCTACTTATAATTACTTGTAAAAGTCAATTACACATATGTACACATGATTATATTACTTAAAATTGTACTATGTCACTTTTCCCATTAGCAATCTCTAGTGGCTTGCAGAAGAAAAGTTATGCTCAAAGTCTAGCCATCCTTGCATCCCTCCATTCGTCCATCCGTCCCTCCATCCATCTATCCAGCTATCTATCGATCATTCGAAATTTAGTAGGGAGTGCCCTCTGCTGGTAGGCCTCCGCGTCTCTTCTTTATTCCCGAAATAAATTAGCGATTGGTCAATTTTGAAAGAAGCTTACTTGTATCATCGGACGTAGCACCTTTTAATGTCGACCTATATATAAATTATTTTCAAACGATCAGACTGAAGTAACACCTAACAAACTGAAATCATGATGATGTCCATTGCGCATGCCCATGGTACAATTACACCGCATGCAGTATCAGATCTGCAGAATGTTCTCGTGGCCAGTTCTCGCGTTAATTGCGTGGTCCCATTACGGAGTCGAATACTGATGCGTCTAGGAGGGAGCAATCGGCCCTTTGGGTGAGAGTATCTGCAATTCGAGAGAAAAGACATCGTCTACAAAAATGACCAGTGGGTATATCTACATCTCTTTATCCTGTACACTGTTTTACAGGATCTGTCTCACAACATGGGTCTATATGATCCATCCATCGTCGTTTTGTTTTCGTATATTTGGCGTCTGCGGAACTGGGCTCCGTCTATGTGCTGGGCTTGTCGTCGGCTTTTCGCCACGGATAACAACGCAAAATAGACCATCAGTCAGTTTGTGTATATTCAGAGGCTCCCGTGATGTTAAATATGTGATCCTTGGTCTCTAGCGAGTGCCATGTGTTTATGTCCCGACATATTTGTTCGTATTCCGGGTTATTGGTTAAGGTGAGCCGTGTGTAAACACTGTATGTAGTGAGCTCCTCGGCCTTCTGGACTTCCAGAGATAATACAAGCAGTGATTGTTTACATCTACCAACCAATACCTTCGACAAACATCTGAACGGTGTACTTGGGTGTTACCTTGTTGCCCACGCACCAGTGTGTTCAGCCTATAATATGACATTATATAATACAACATAAGGTGTATGTGTGGTCTCCTGGGCATGTGGTTCTCCACCAGAGCCTCTGCCACGTCCACAAAACAAGACTGTTTTCATGACCAATAACCCATGCCGTATTATTATTTAATTTGACCGCTGTGTTAATTTATCCTTCGTTTATTGTCCTCTCTCTTCGTCTTGATGTGATCATGTGGAACGAGGCGATATCCGTGTCTTTGAGTGTAGTAACTGTTACACTGGACAAATGGCCACTGGAAACAACTATTGCAGCCATTGCTGAACGATGTGCATGGCATTTAACCAGATGTGTTGTTGTTTACACTTATTGTCCCTTAGTTGTTTTTCATTGTGCATGTTCAACACATCTGTTTTTGATTTTGATTACATAGAAATATATATATTATGTTATTGTTTGATCCTTAAGATACCCTTATTTGCACTATTTTGTGACTTGACTTGATAATACTAATCCTGATTGGGCTCCTTCATTTATTTTGTATTGTTTTATATGTACTTGAGAATTTTAATTTGGGATATTTATAGACTAATGATAGTTGCTGTTATCATTGTAGGAGGAAACCAGCGTGAGCTTGCACGCCTGAAGAATGCCAAAAAGTCTGGCGAGAAGGGCAAGAAGACTGAAGATGGGTTGTCTGCAGCGGCCCGTAAGCAGAGGTAAACAGGTTCAGTGTCCGCTGTTTAAAACGTTCCATCCTGGTGATGATAGAATATTAGATCGTTTTCTACATTTCTCGTAGAAAATGTATACACGTGATGTATATCAAAATGGAGTTTGAAGAGGTTAATTGTTTCAAAGTGTCTAATGCGTTCCACACAACTCCTGTTTTGCAGGGATGCTGAAATAATGCAACAAAAGCAGAAGAAAGCGAATAATCCTGGTGCAAAGGCACCTGAACCGGCTAAATGATGCTAATAAGTCGGAGACGACCACCCCCAGCCCCCATGAACGGCCCTTGTTCAACATTATTCCTGATGTGTATGAGAATATTGGTCTAGACTCAAAAATCAACAATCCTACATCATCCCCTGTGGCAGTCGACATTGCTTGTTGCTTATTGGAAGTGTAATTTTTGTTCTGGTGACATAAAAGTCTGGGCAAGCAGACCATCACCCCACCCTGATACTGCATGTCTCGTTCAGGGATGATCAGTGCTGCAATAGAACAATGGAACAATTGTTAACATTTACATGTTGATTGTGTATTTTTATATCAAAATGTCCCCTTATAAGGATCCAAATAAAAAAAACTTTTTAGTTTATGCTTGCTTGAGTTCTTCTGCGTTATATTTTGTGGTGTTCCAGCTTTCAACAGAACTGGGTCTGTAATTTTACATCCATGTTCGGTTCTCATAACATTGCTTTATTTACATAGTTTTTTCCATAATGGAATTTATGGTATGGCATATACATATGCATACACCCACATTTTTATTTATTTGATTGTATTTGTTGGCCTATCAAAGCTAATTATTGAAAGTTCAATAATTACCTTTTTGTTCAGTCTATTCACCTTGACAACCAGATATACCAGATATAGCAGTAGGTAGTACAGCCGTGAGATTTTACCATAAATTATGAATTGAGAAAAATCTTTCCAAACACTGGTGTCTCGGCTTTCTATGATAGGAAATTAAGATAGCAACCTCTGTTGTCAAAATAAGGATCTAGTGAGTATGTTACAGTATATGAGTTGCTATGATTCATGAACCAAATATGGGGCGTCTTGTATTCTTACTTTAAAAAGAGGTGTGTGTCAGGTTGGTGATGATGTTCTGATTGGTCTATAAATCCTTAGCTGCGTGGGAAAGTCATGATGACGATGTAAAATATGGTCCCACGGTGTAATATTAAATAATGTTAAATAAATGGTTCCATACATTTAAATAAAAAAACGTTTTCAGCCAAATTAAACATACCAGTTTTTCAACCAATAAACATTTTAGTTAAATATGTGTATATTTAGAGTAGGGGCTTCAGGCCAGAATATTTGTTTAGTTGGCAAGTGGATATTATGCATTGATATTATACATTAATATACTGATGTAGCCCAATATATGTTTTACAATAGGCCGTTGCCACATCACTTCTCCTCCACATAATTAACGTGGAGTTAGTTAGCCCAGTTGCACTGACGGAACTTGCCCAGCAGATGGACATGTAGGGTAACTCTTTCTAACTTTATTTATAGCAGTTTGTTCGTTCGTTTCGAAGCTTCTTGAAGCCAAATTTTCTACCTTGTTAAGAGTAGTAATGCTAAAAGCGCTAGCAGGGTGCTGGGGAGCGCAGGGTTGAAGCGCTAGTGCGGTGAGAGAAAAAAACGCTGCACGCGGGTTTGGAGTGATGCTATGTTGTCATATAAACATTATATGACAACTTAGCATCACTCTTACCGCCGTTGAATGACAGACTAGCGTCGCGCACTTTCTTTTTATTATCTATATTTGATATAAAGTTCCAGAGAGAAGTCCCGCCCCGTCTAATATATGATTGGTTGACTGAAAAGGAGCGTCAGTGACGACAACAGCGCCTTTCTGAAAATATCTGATATTTTCAACTAGAGGCGCTTGGAGCTGCCTCACAAACAAGGTAGAGTGCTCTGAACATTTTTTTTCTCAAGGCGGCCGTATACACCCCCTTCTCATTGGGAACAATTTAAAAAAGGAAATGGCAATTCAAATAAAATGCCATGTGGACACTAACCATGGTATTGGGGACAAATCCCCCGTGAACTTGTAGCAGCTGAACCTAAACCAGCTCAATGGATGAGGACTGAAGGTCCTTCTTGGGAGCTGTCCGGAGACCCAACATGACCAAGTGGAGCCTGTCAACCCGACTGTCATCCTTGAGCCTGGCCCGAAGCAGCCTTCATGGAATGATGGAACCTTTCACACAACCCATTAAGCCTGTGGATGATATGCGATGCTGTGGTGGAGCTTCACCCGTAAGCCTCCAGCGATCAGTTTCCAGAGCTTAGACGTGAACTGGGGCCCTCGGTCCGAGGAGATGTCAGATCTGGTGCTGAAACGGGTATCCCAAGTGCCAATGAAAGCCTGACCCACCTCGGCGGACATTGTTGCTGATAGTAGAACGGCCTCCGGCCAACTGGTTGTTCTTTCAACCATCTTGAGGAGGTAGGTGAACCCGTGGGAGAGCGGCAGGGGCCCCACCAGGTCTACGTTAACAGAGTCAAACCTCCTTTTGGGTACCGAGAAATGAGCTTTGCTATGGCGATCGCAAAGTCCGAAGCGTCTGTGGTGATAGCAATCGGTGCATCAGGAAACGGATGCGCTAGCATGGTCAGCCAGAGCCTTTTTTGCGTCCATGAATGCTCCGTCTCACTCTGTGGACCAGTCAACGGCGTGCTTGAAGGGCTTGCCTATGAGAGCCTCGTAAATGGGCCGCATGAGCTGAGCTGCTGTGGGAACAAAGCGATGATAAAAGTTCACCATGCCCAAAAACCTGGCCTTCATGGTGAGTTGATGCAGGAAGACCATCACGGCCTCCACCTTCGACAGCAGTGGCACTGCCCCCTCCTTTGTGATCAGGTGTCCAAGGAAGTCGATGGAGGACAGCCGGATTGACAATCAGGTCAATGATGCCGAGGTGCTCCATGGTGTCGAACCTTGCCTTAGCAACGGTGAGTTTCGCTGGGTCGAGATGAGCTTGGGCATAGACAGGTGGGCCAGTGGTCGAGATGTGATGTTCTACTCCATGCTTGGTAGCAGTAGATGAAGGTCGGCTCTGTGAGGTCCGGGAATTCAGCGAGGAGGACATCAGAAGTCGAGAGCGTGTTAGCCAGCCCAGAACCAGAACAGCTTTGGGGCCAAACTGCGCGTAGTAATAGAAAAGGCCTGTGGGTGGCTGTCATTGGGCTGCTGCGGTGGCAGCGACAACCACTGTTTCCCAAGGCATCAATAGGTTGATGTAGGCGAGGTCAAGAACGGCCGTGCAGCGTCGCTATCGGCCTCTTTGCCCAGAGCCCGGTAATCCTTAGTAATCATGTTAGCAAGAGCTGCCTGTACCTGTGTTGGTCGCTGTTGCAGGAACAGTTAAGTGAAAAGGTAAGGCTTGAGATTTCCCAGGAGAGCTAGCATGCTGTCTATCAGCTCTGAAGGCTTGGAGTCCCCAAGGCCGTGCAGAGAAGGAAGCTGATGATTCAGATTCATTTAATCCGAAAGTCTCTGAGGTACGTTTTCCGTGCCGCATATTTGTCTTGCTCAGACGGGTCCTCCAGAATACTCACACCCCTGGCCGTTGTGTTGCTTTCGCAATCAGAGACAACATCATAATACTTTGCCGCCCATGGTAATTCTTTGGAGTGCAAATTGAATTACAAATTAGTTCTGTGAGTTCACAGAACTCATTTCAGAGAAACTGCATTCGTCGTAAAAAAATGTGCCTGTTTAATCTCTTTTTCACTCTAAAAGCCTAACTCCCTGATGAATCAAAGATTGCTTCATGACCCCCTCGTCACACCTGCACCCAACTGTTAAAGGGCGCTTGTCCATTAAACACAATGTTACAAAACTGTGGTGAATTATGTCAGTGTCTCTATGTAGTGTCAATCATAAAGGATAGAAGGCAAGAACAAGTTTCTCCTCCATTTTCTTCTTTACAAGGGTGACGAGTCCCGTCCCATCTATTTGATGGTTGGTTGCCTGCAAAGGAGCCACAGTGACAACACCAGCGCCTTTCTGAAAGGTTACGAGTCACTAGAAGCGCTGGGAGCGGCAACACAAAAAATACACTGTACTGAAAACGTACAGCCATTGCTGTCGAGGGCGTGTGAAAAAGTTATACATAAAGAGACAACATGTCAACATGCGAACGTCTGCGTGCTGCACGAGAGTTGTTTACTTCTGCGTTCTCTATCCCACAATGCCACGCATATCGAAACGTGTCAAAATAAAAGTAAATGATGAATTCAATGCAAAGGAATATTGTGAGTCTCTATATGAACTGAAAGCAATTGTATGTTTATTGACCTATATACATTATCAATATAATTGTAGCTGACTTAAATAAATCAGATGGCAGAACACTCCCCGTCTGGCATAAACTAATGCCACTAAATATTTAATATTTTTTCAGTCTTTTTCTAGGAGGATGGATGGGAGAGGGGGTGCAGGTAAGTCTTTGAAGAGCCCTGAGACGATTTCCTAATTTCGACCTTCTGCACTCCGACTAGCCATTGGTCTGGGGGTGGAATCCTGATGGCAGACTGGCTGACGCTCCCAGCAACTTGCAGAACGCCCTCAAGAAATGCCAGAAAATTAGGGGCCATGATCTGACACAACATCTGAAGGGAGTCCATGGATATGAAACACGTTATCAATAATGAGTTGTGCATGCTCCTTTGCCGATGGAAGCTTAGGCAGTGGAATAAAGTGGGCTATCTTCGAAAAGTGGTCAACCACCATGTTAACGCTGTTGTAACTGTCTGAAGGAGGCAGATCAGTGACAAAGTCAGGGGAGATATGGGACCACGGGCGATGTTGGACTGGAAATGGCTGCAGAAGACTGGTTGGAGCTTGGTGGAAGCTTATTTTGACTTATTTTGAGCACAGACAGGATAGGAAGAGATGAAGAACTAGGTGTCGACCACCATTAAAGGCCACCAGAAACGCAGATGTGGGAAGGACAAGTGTGGATTACTCCAGGGTGATAGGACAGCCTTGATGAATGACCTAACAGGAGGACCTGGGAGCGTCTGGCAAGAACAGGCGGTTGGTAGGTCCTCCCGCAGGATCAGTCTGTTGCTTTTGGGCGTCATAAACAGTCCTATTCATCCCCCAGATGACCCCAGCAATCAGGCGGGATGCAGGCAGAAAGGGCTCATCATGACAGGGTTTATCAGGCCTCATCCAACCGGTTTACCATTCCTGGAGCTATGGCGATAAGACAAAGTAAAATAAAAAAGTTAAAAGTTCATGTAAACGGGCAATGATTCATTCATGCCTGTCATGCCCATTCATTCATCGCTCATTCATTGGTTGTCCCTCTTCCTATGTTTTGAGCGACTGCACCACCGTAGCATGCAGCATGAGCAGTACCCTACGTTAACAGCGAGTGGGTGTGGGCAGTATGAGTTAGTAAAAGTCTGGGATTTGAATGAGCACTCGGACATTCGACAGTCTGACATGTCCTACACACAGGACACTAAAAAGAGTTGTTCAAAAATATTTGTTCATTCATTTTCGGCCATCACTACTCTGCTGCAGGCAACCATACAAAGAGCACGAAGCGGGAGGTGATAGCAGTGAGGGGAGCGGCCAGGATACCCATGATAAAAGTTAGCAAACCCAAGGACCTGCTGCTACTCCTTGATAGTGGTTGGTTGAGGCCAGTAGCCAAGCCAACGCTGCCCGAGGAGACAAAGAGACTGTAGACACACATGGAACACACAATTCTCAGTTTTAACAAACAATTTATTTGACAAGAGTCTATGGAGAACCTGGTGGACATGTCTAACATATTCTTGTTCCGATTGTGAAAAAATGTAAATGTCAAGGTACACAAAGACAAACTCTTTTACCTTAACAAATCGTTAATCAATGCCTGAAAAACAGTGGGAGCATCAGTGAATGTATCTGGTTATGCCAGATACTAGTAATGTCCACTAGGGGTATTAAGGGAAGTCTTCCTCTCACCTCCCTGCTGAATACGGACAGGATAATAGGCGTTCTGCAAAGTTTAGTAAAAATCCTGGCAAAATGTAAAAGCTGAGGAGATGAGTGACAGCTGGTAACGGTTCTTGACCATAATACCATTCAAGCCCTTATAGTCTATACAAGGACGAATAGTCTTGTCTTTCTTAGCAACAAAAACAATAACAGAACCAGCTGCGGGGGAAGAGGGACAGATTATACCAGACATGAGGGACTCCCTTTACGGACCAGAGAGAAGTACAGATGACCATGAGGAGTGGAGGTACCAGAGAGGTCCACGACACAATCATACAGACAGTGAGGACGCAGAGTGGTGGCATGGGACTTACTGAACACCTGTTTGAGATCCAGATACTCAGAGGGAACTGTGGACAGGTTTGGAATATTGTCATCACCATGGGAATTAATTGATTAATTCATTGATTTCCGGGTTAGGGTTACAACCAACAAACTTGTCAAGATACACCAGCCATCGAAAAACTGCCATTCTGCCCTGCTATGGCTTTAGGCCCCAGATGCCTAGATGTAGCCCACACACACACGCACATTTTTTTATTGCATTTCTGCCACCGAATAATAATTGTTTTTGTTACCTCAGAAAACAAGAATGCAATAATCTAATCGAAATAAGTACATTTAGACATTTAAGACTACACTACATTGCTGTACTTATATCCTTACGATATAAAGTAGTATGTTTAAAGGTGTCATACCTTTGTTTTATGGATGCAGTCGATAGTGCTGACTACTAATAGCTGTATTAGAAGTAGGAAGGAGGTCTTTCTCTCAATGTCTGGTGGTCCTTCTTTTAGTATCGTCAGTGGTTTTCCATGCCCACATTTATATTCTGAAGTTAATATCTTAGGCCTTGCTACGTTGTTTCCATTTCCATGGTGCTGATAACCTTGTGTAGGTGTGATGATCAAACTATATATTAGCTTCAGGCACATGAAGCCATGACCATTGGTTTGCAAACCATGCTGTTTGTAAACCGTTGGTTTTTCTTGAAGGTGATGCTGATAAGAAGTTGCTTTCTGTCATATCCAAATATCCCAAAAAGCAATTTTTTTAAGTCAGCTACGCATGTAAGCAAATGTGTTGTCAAAACAAACACACCAACCCGTACCTTTTTATTTTTTTGGGATTAATTATATATATTACTAGTTTGTTTAGATATCAATATAATTAACTTATCAATTACTTATATAAATGATCACAAGCGTGCCCAAGATAAATTTGGAACATCTAATCATACCTTATGTTTGTGTCTGCACTTATTACCAGTTTGACTTGAAAATATATCAAAAAAGATCCCCTTGACGTTGTCTTTCTGGGTTGGCATTGGTAGTGCCTGTTCTAAATGGCATGTGTGATGGTATTATTTTGGAGGGTCAGTGGAGGGCTGTCTGTGTCACTCTGAATATGTTTCTGTGTTAAATAGACCAAAACCTCTGTGACACCTAATGGAATTCATGGGCATGGAAGTTTGTTTGTTATATTATATATAAACCTTTTCAGCTATAGACCTGAGTCAATTAGCGGCCATATTGGTTAGTTGGGTGGGTAAACTTTCTAGAATCTTTGGAAACCATGATAACTCAATGTTTGCTTTTGAGTACTGCTTCAATTTCCCCATCCATGTAGCATTAATAATGCATGTCCATTGAGTTGTCATGGTTTCCCCAAATATTCTAGAAAGTTTCCCCACCCAACTAACCAATATGGCTGCTAGATCAATAAGCTATTTTGGTTTTCCAGCCACCTATGTCTCCCAGCACTCTTCCCTTACTGTAGACCAGAAGGTTTACCCTAGGGGCTATGTCAGCAGGTCCCAGGAGGTAGGCTTTCTTGTAAAGATTTAGATTTTTCTTTGCAAAAAAAAAATGATGAAGTAAATTAATCAGATGTGTTGAAATTGTTATAATGTAGTCTTATATATGTGTTGTTGAAACAGAAGTACACATTAGCTAATTTTATTTATTTCATTCAATTGAACTGCCTAGGCTAGGACACTAAATAATAATGATGCTATATGCTGATATTCTAATATTAGTTCAAAGGAAAACATTTTGTTTTGGTATAGATGTAGGGGCTTAAGAGCCGTGCTGATGCTATAGGGGTACAGAAGCCCAAAAGGTTGGACCATAGACCATAGTTTGTGTGTCATTTTTGAAAGGTCTGAATGAAACACATCAGGACAGAATCAGTTGCTGCATAACAAGTCACAAAGGAAAAGTAAACTCTCTTTATTGACAAGTTCAAATGGAGCTATTTACAGTTCTACCAGAAAACAGAAGCGCCTTGCTGTTCCACAGCTACAATGAACTGAATACAAACAGGTTTGTACACAGGACTGTAGTCAGCTAGGACAAACCAGAGTCTCCTCTATCAACACAACATGAGCTTTATTACAAGCAGAGCAACATATGCATACAACATGACGCTGTACCTATGGTTCTGACCATTTACCCCGACCCATTCTACAACTCAGAACCACTGGGTGGGATATTTAGAAGGTACGTCTGTTTAAGAAAATATAAGTAACAACATACAAAAAGCATGTATTATGATCACAATTAGTGACCATTTAAGAGTTTACAGCTTATGATGCTTCCTAGTCTTCATGAAACAGTTGAAGTATTTATCATGGCCATAATTGTTTGAATTAATTGGACTCAGAAAGAAACAGCCAGAAACTAAAATAATGCATTGCCAATTTTTACAATTTGCTTAATTTATTTTGGAGCACAGGAGAGCTGCTAATGGTATGTCTTATATTTACATTTATATATTGAAATAAAGTGTGTTGATTTAGATCCCTGGCGGTTTTTTATGGTCTAAGAGAAGTAGGCTGTTAAACCTCGTCCTGTTGGGTCAGCTCTTCGGACACGCTGTTGTAGTTAGTGGCGCGGGTGCTCATGCCCAGGTACTGCTTCAGGAACTCACTGAAGCGCTTCTGGTTGTTCCACTTGCGCGCCGACTTGCGCACGCCGATGAAACCACCATACCTCTTCTGGTAGGACCTTCCCGGTGAGACCAGCTTTCGGTAGCCATGCCGCCCTTTCAGAAAGCCACCAAAGCGCTTGGAGACACTGAGCCCTGCCTCAGCCTGCTCTCTGGCGCCCTCCTCCTCCCCTAAAGAGCTGTGGGTGATGTCCACGGTGCTCAGTTGGTTCAGTCCCAGCGCCTGGGACGCGTCGTCAAACCTCTGTAAGGTCAAGGAGGACAGGAGGCCTCCCTCAGCATCGAGCCCAGCGGCCTGGCGCTCCTCCCTCTCTTCCTCCTCCTCCTCCACTGGTGGCAGGAGAGCTTCTACCTCCTCCTGGGCTCTCTTCAGTATGTCGCCCCCTATGGACACGGAGGAGAATGGCAAGAGGGCAACAGCCTGGCGGCAGCTGTCCCAAGTTGTGGATGGAGATAGTCTGCTTTCACATTCAATCAAGCACATCTGGAGAGAGAGAGGGAGAGGGAGACACATATATAGACAGAGAGCGAGAGAGAGAGAGAGACAGACAGAAAGACAAAGAGTGAGAGAGTGGAGAATACAAGAGAGAGAGAGAGAGAGATAGAGGGTGAGAGAGAGAGGAAGAGAGAGAATGATGGAGAGAGATTATTCTAAATGTTCTATATATTCAATCCAAGAGAAAGATTCATATATTCATACATTTGTCATTTTAGTTTCTGGCATGCTACAACTCCCAGAAGGCACTGGGGTGGAGAGGAGGAATGTTGAGAGCAGAGACACACACATCTATCCTCAGGAATCAATTAGCCAACGTTAATGACAACTCAAAGCCCACAGGGGAAATTCAGTGACTCACAGATTCAGGGGTTATGGTAAAAGATTGAAAAAGGAGGAGGGAGAGAGAGATGGAAAAACAGAGAGAGGAAGAGTGAGAGATAAAAACATGAAACCTAGCTGTTGTCCTTTTATTTGATCATAAAGACGATATAATGGGAGAAGTAATGGCACGGTAATATAGGGGTGAAATAGCGTCAGTTCGTTTAAATTTCACGTTGTTTTGATTAGTATCATGCACCACATTTCATGTGAATATGAAGTGGTGTTTATTGTTAGTCAAATTAACATAACAATAATATACAACTAACAATGAACCACAATTAAATAGTAGTTAGTTTGCAGTTAGTTACAAACCAAGATGTTAAAGCTGTTTATTTTCAGTTAGTTGTGACTCACCGTGGTGTTGAATTTTAGTTTATTTTTAGCTAGTTGTGACTCACCGTGGTGTTGAAGTTTAGTTTATTTTCAGCGAGTTGTGACTCATCATGGGGTTAAAGTTACGTATTTTTTCAGTAAGTTGTGTCTCACCATGGTGTTAAAGTGATGTTCATTGTCCAGTAGGTGTCTACAGGAAAGACAGTCTCCTCGGCAGTCACAGTGCGCCGGGACAGTCGGGCAGAGCAGCAGTACAACCACAACAAGTGTCTTCATGGTTCCGCTGTGGACCAGAAAAGAGAGAGGAATTTGGTCAATATAATACACTTTATTTTGACTCTATCGAGTAATAAAATACACTTTTATATATACACAATAATATACGCAAAATATTTTCTATTGAAATAAAATAGCTTGTTTTTGCTAAAGATTGACTCTGGTGTTCATTTTTTCATTTTGTTGTACTTTGTATTAATAGTGATTAATGTTCCATGATTAATCTCAGTCAAACTCAGACTAAATTTAATTGGAAAATATTTAAATTATGTTTATCTGTTGGCTCTATGGATGCACGTGTCCCCTTGTTCAACATTTACACTTGCAAACACTCTTCACATCACCATCTACTGCAAGATGTTTTAACGGTTGCATTTCTCACAGAAGACGTCCAGTCACATCACGCACAACCAGCCTCGGCATTTGGATTATGATGTCACCAGGCGACTGATTTAATCTTGTTACACTTTCATTTGTTTAATTGGTGCCCAGATGAAGCCCTCTGGCATCACACACCATCACACTGTTCAGAGGAATATGCAAATACACAGAGGATCAACATGCTCAACATCTCTCTCTCTCTCTCTCTCTCTCTCTCTCTCTCTCTCTCTCTCTCTCTCTCTCTCTCTCTCTCTCTCTCTCTCTCTCTCTCTCTCTCTCTCTTCTTTTCTCTCTCTCTTTCTCTCTCCTCTCTCTCTTT
>OOFG01001175.1:0-13276 GCA_900323295.1 Molva molva | reverse complement strand
GTGTATTGTGCATTATCAGTTAATTACGAACGACAGCAGCCATGACATACAGGTCATCTGAAGTGCACAGCCCAATCAACACAGAAAGAAAAAGGCAATTCCATAAATCTGAAAAGTAAATTAAACTAATATCAATAATGCTTCCTGCTCAAGTTATGATTCTTATTCGTATTATTATTACTAAGTGAGTGTAGTGGGGTGTCCACGCGGACCAGCTATAGGTACAGCGTGAATATGATGAGATTAGAAGGGCACAATCTAGGCTAGAATTCGAAATGAATAATAAAGAGTAAACTATTTGACATTTTAACTTGAGTTTCCCGTCGTTGGCAATAGTTGTTGGGCAGCCGAATGGTGCACAGTCAGTCGGGCTGGCCAAGCTCTGAGACTGCACCACAACGGATTTTTAAAATACTTACAATAAGATGGCGTGTTGTCTTTCCTCAAACCAGGAAATTAGGGCAATCGTGCCAGAGCCTAAACACTTCGGCTACTGCAACCGTAGGGCCAAGCAAGACAAGTAAAAAAAGGAAATAATCTGTATAAACGGGACTTCTGTCTTTATACCAACCACCTGCACAGAGCAGATGTGCATGTCTCTGGGCATCAAACCACCAACACACTATGCTTACCAACAGCTGCAGTGGCGCTCAATGACTGCAATAGAGAATCTTATTTTAGTGATTGGGCTGTGATTTCAGCGATGTATCCAGCGAAGACATATTGTTATTTGCCTACAAAAAACATTATTTCGCTTAAAAACAATTCGAATCGTGAAATGAGTATGAATCGAAGGTATTCAACTACTTAATAACCAAGACCAAGCACGAGATGAGGATAATTAAGGAAACTATAACGTTAAATGGTGACCATTATCCCGAGTTATGTATGCCACGCATTATTAGGAAACTATACCAGCTAGCCATCAGTTCCTCGAAACACGGTAATGAGAAGAGACTAGAGCTATGGATAGGTTATTTATTAAGAAATAGGAAAGGAGGACAACAAAATACCCCACGTCCTCTGTGAGTTGACATGTATCCTACTAAGTATAACCAATTAATGACATTATTCGTCAATAGGACACGGCTAGACTACATATCACCGAGATATAGACCGCACATTTCTAGTCACACAACACATGTGATGTACTATGATAATCCTATCAGACGTAGAAAACATTTGGGTAACGACTGAGTGAATAGCCTACGTTTAACCAAACCTTCCAAATGTGTGTAACGTTACATGTTACATTGTCGCAGTTTGTGTAAATTGAGAGGAAGGAAGTGAGAGGGACGTTGCCTGAAACCCACCTAATATGACGGAACTGTCGTTGATTCGCAGTTCAACGTGAACCTTGCCAAAGAGTCCCACGCCTTGGTCTGTACATTCCGGTCGTCTTTGGTAGTCAGATGCGTTGCATTGTCTGTCGCATCACCCGTTTCTTAAAGGCTTGGTGACTATTGAGATAGTTAATGAAAATTGCAGTAGTCCGCTAATGTCCTGCTGTTCTTGAGAGGCGATATAATATTGGACCATAATTCAAAGACGTATCTGTGCCAGAGCTACAGATTGGTCCAAAATCACAATGGGCGGGATTATAGCATATTTAAAGCAACAGCGTGTTGTGGTTGTAAATTACTAGGGTAGGCCTACCGTGTTTTATTTAATGTCCCAATAGTATACAAATGTTGTATTGCAATACACTTATCGATTTGCATTCCTACGTCTACGACCTGCAATTATTTATATTAGCCTACCAAATCACAACAGTTTTTTTCTGACTTTCAATAAAGGCTGAATTTCATGTTTCATAAATGTACAAATCTCCAGGAATTCATAGCCTGTCTACCAATAAATTAGCAACGCAATTTTTTCAAAGCTCTCCAAAAATCATTGTAGTATCCTCAATATGCAGTTATAGCCTACTGTGCAAAACCTTAATCGAGTAAGTTAATTAAGTCTTTAGAAATGATTTCTAAAGCTATTCTAAATAAGAATGTTTTAAAACATAAAATATACTAAATAACAGCATAGCCAATATAATCATGAATTTGGATAATAACAGGCAAACTCAATAAAAACGGAATAGTTCAGATTCATCTTCTAAATATTAACAAAGAATAGATGTTCAACATCCACACAAATTCCTCATACACAGTGTAATAGAGCTGTGTGGTCACGCAAGCATAATCAATACATTTGGCAGGGTATTCCATGTTATTGTAATTTCCAAAACAGATAATCACATATCACCGAATGCAAGATATGCCACAAGAGCTCAAGTGAATAAGGGCTAACTCTAACCCTAACTCTAACCCTATGGGAACCTAAACAAACCTAAACCTAGGAATGCATTTACTAACCCACAATGGGTCAGACAATGACCGGCATATCTTAGGATGAATTTTTAAAAGTACTTACACAAGAACAAATGGAGAAAGAGGTGAGAAGCAAGATTTAAAGGATACACTTGGTGTCAAAGTGCAGATCACATTTCTGTTGACGGCGGATTCTGTCAACTAGAAATTCATCTATTGGTGTCTAACAGAGTTCCAAGCATTATACCAAAGTCCACAAAAATTGATCTGACCAGCGGTCACTGAGACAGTACAAACCAAACATTGACAGAGTCCAGATAAGACAAATGACTAGGCCTACTCATTACAAAAATACATCACACTTCCCCAAAATGGGTCATTTAGCCTTGCAGTAGAGGGGGACAGGAATAAAATAACTTCCCCAGGAAAGCAGTGTGACGGTCACCTTATGAACTGAGAGTCACTGGAGAGTAGTGGGGAATGATAAAGGTTAGACAATCAACAACACCCTGTCACTTGCTTGGTGGTGGTAGGTGGGGGTTGGGGACATACAATTTAAGACTCGAAGCCCCAATACATTGTTTGAATAGGTTGTCTCAATGAAAATGTAATCAATGTAACATTGCATGACTGACATCTTTTACCCCAAGTGCATCCCTCTGTCTATGTCTACATAGGTGTTCTCTTACTCTAATCGTAAGATCTGTTTTTCTCTCTCTGCGCCTGTGTGTTGTGAAGCAGAGATCTGTTTTTACTTTTATATTTATTTTAGTGACTGATAATCAAAATGCATAACATATTCAACTCGTCTCATCAAAGAAACAAAACCTCAAAAATGTTGGAAGCCATTTCAACATAGGCATTGGGTTTCACCAAATTGCGATCCCATTGTGATATTGTTGCAATAGCACGTTTGCGACATAGGCTTTTGAATGTCATCTTTCTCTTCCAGTATCGAATAGACAGTTGTAAAGTAAAGTAGTGTCTGAGCAATGAGCAGAATTTGAAGTTTTTCATCTGGAAGAGATTGGGATTCCATTACATGCGTGATTTCATTTTTTTTTCAGTTAGTGAGCTTGGAGAAAACCACCAGCTGTTTCCAGGGGAGCGTGGTGTTATACTTTATTTCTTAAAAGAGGGCTCTCTGTTTCAGTGGCAAAATTCACTTTTGAATATTCAATTTTAGTTTTTTAACTGTAACTGTCCATTCTCTTAAATATGCTACACGAGGATATAGGCTATGCAGATTAATCTGCATAAGCATCATGCCAAATGTGTCTGTGTGTTTGTGTTTTAAAATGTGTATATATAAATTTAGGTTATATCAATTTAAAACATTACAAGATATCCAAGTATCAATATTCATTTTAGGATGGTGATTGAGATTAACATGTCTAGAGTAGACAAAAAGACCAGTTGTGAAACTCATTCGAACAGTAAACAAACTGATGCCAAATTTAAATAGATAAAATATGATTACATAAATATAATTAAAACGGATAACTAAGAATGGTTACCCATACGGACTTTAAGGATATTTTGCTACTTCATCTCCTAAATGTATAGCTGCAGCATTCTCAATAATTAATATACAGGTGTGCTGTTTATTCTTGTATCTATTAAGTCAAAATTAATTGTATTACCCCTCAATGATTGAGTTACTTACTAACATTGGTCATTAATCTGAATCAGGAACAGGAAGTCAAAAGAGTTGTGGTCTGACTGCAACAGAAGGTTACTGCTTCTGCAGACTCACTGCTATCTTCCGTCTCTGCTACTGCTGCTACTTCCAGAGTCCTCATCTGTAAGGCACCAGTCTTCAACTTCTAAACCCACAGCAGATAACAATTGACCCGTATGGAATAGATTGAGTAAAGGTGAGTAGATCGGCGCTGTCTGAAAATAATGCTGCACATTAATCTGGGAAGGGTTAGAATAAGGCATGTGAAGTCCACAAATCCACAATATTCACAAATCATCCACAAACCATAAACAGAGACACCATCTACAAGATGAACTGATAAGTCATGCTGCAGCCCCCCCCATGTAGCCCCCTCGGGGCCTAACAAGCTGCTATACTCGCATGCTTCTCCTTTGGTTCCCAATTAGTGGCAGACCAACCGGGCTGATTATTCCACAGCTCACAAAGCGTTGCCAGTTAAAGAAGCCAAAACCACAAGAGATTGAGCTCTTGGCATAGATACCTATTGATTGATTTGAAGTCATGCAGGGTGGAGTAGAACACAGCAAATACAAAAGCAAATGCAAAACGGAAACCAAGTTGCTATCCTAAATGTATTTTATATAAGAGTAAGGATTCATTATGAAACCCTCATTTAACCTTTATTAGTTGAAGGTCTTAGTTCACGATACAGTGTTACGTTTGTGAGAAATATAACAGGAAGTTACGTAACCGTACTACTTTTGCATCATACATTACACTGCGATGTCCTAACCATACCTTGCTACACGTGATCCCTGACAATGTGCCTCATAGTAAGCTCTGTGTGAGTGAGTGAATGAGTGTGTGTGTGTGTGTGTGTGTGTGTGTGTGTGAGGAGAGAATTCGTTTTTTAAATAACACCCAAAACTAAACAGGGTGCATTTTATAGCTGTACGCATTTTATTTAAAAAAGGCCTATTTCTATGCAACGAATAGCATGTAAGGATATGCGCTGAACTTTTATCCAGCTTGGATGTTGGGAGTTAATACTGGTCAGCTGATCAGGTCATTTGGCCATGACCTTTGTAGCTGAAATAACAATGTCTACATATGTTAACATACATTCCCACAATTCCCATGCAGCTTTCTAAAACTACGTCAGCATTTAGTGGTGTCTGCAACCATCCATTGGTGGGACGCAGCAGTGATGATAACTACCTTTTGTTTTTGAAAGGCGCTTATTATATTCTCCTTTCAACAGACCTTTCAATTTACTTTCTGCTGCAGCGCACATCACAGTATTAATCATCATAATAGCACTTGCTGATTGCAGTACGTAGATTGCAGTCACTTGCTGTTCAGAAGCATAAGTTCCCAGCAGTGTCACGTTGTGGGTAGAATAAGGATGTGTGTTGTACCTACTTCCATGGGTGTGTGTTTCTTAAAATATGTTTGCTTTAAACAGGTAGCTATGTCTTACATGATCTTGCATTTGTCAGTATGTCTTTTATGGGAATCTGCAGGCCTGTAGATCTGTAGCTCTGCCCTTAACGAATATCAGGATCATTCCGGAACAGGTCTGTAGTTCAAGCTCTGGAATATTCCACATTTTGCAGAATTGCAGAAACTTTATAAGAATATTGTATAAATCAAATGTTGACTAATTCTTCGTTGCATGAGACCCCATGTGCTTTTCTCCATCCATATCTCCTCTATGTCTGCCTCTGACTCTGCCCGTAAGCAGTCAATATTTCTTCATAGCTTTTATATTGGGCTGTTCACATTTCCTTTGGTTTGCCCGTAATACTACATGTTACTGCAGAGACACATTAAACATTTGAGGATTAACGCATTGTTAAATGGATAAAATTTGCTATACTGGGACTAGTGTTCATTTTCAATAACGGTTTACATATGGGGAAATCTGTCTGGAAACCAAATCCAAGTTTAATGGTAGCACTTTGGGACATTTCACCATTTCCTGTCCACTCTTAATACTGTTTGCATCAGTGTCTTTTTAAACCTTTAAAGCTTCCTTTTTTAAGGAACAACGATAGGTATACAGGACTTCATATACACCTTTGCTTAAAAATCAATACATGTGCCTGTTACATTTGTTCTACTCTTACTTAGATGCTTGTGTAGTCAGTTGAACTTGTTGTGAATGTGCAGTTTACAGTATTATAGCTGCAATGGATGATGCCTGAGTTTAAATGTATTGATGAAAGTGAATGCTGCCATTATGCTCCATTAAAATAGCACTCTTTTCCCATTCTAGGCATCTATTTCATGGACTATGCAATGAGAGGGCAATAAAGCGTTGCTGCATTAAAAATGGCCATGTTGATCTAGACATAACACTCTTTTTACGTAATGGAAGATGAATGTGGGTACATTTCCATGGATCTGGGAATAGTTTCAAAAGCAAAGCTTCTCAAATGTGGACCTAATGTATTAACCGTTTAATTGGCCATGACATTATTGTATTTTCTTCCCACTTTACTAATGCCCTGGAGGGAACCTCAACTCTGGAGGTGCCTCACTGGTGAAACTTGAGCTCAATCAAGACAATAGATTCCTCCAATAAGGACCCTCTGATTGTGCTGCATCATGTTGCGCCTCCAGTTCCACTCTCAAGAGAGGCCATCCAGACGCTCATTATCTGGACTGGGCCACTACTAATCATGTCTTTGGTTGATGCTGCAGTAATTGAGCCAACATGATAGAAGCTTTAGGCTGAGAAAAGTGAAAACCGCCGGGGCAATATTATCTTGGAAGTGGTTTTCTTGGTGTTCTTTTTTGAAAGGTAGACTGTTTTCACAGTGTATATATACACACACATACATTCCCTAATATAATTTGTTTTCTACCCAAGGCTGTTGGCTTGTCAGGGTGCAACCATCAGAGACATGTGGGCAACTGGGGACTAATTAAGTTAACTCAACTGACTGACCGCCTGACTGGCTGGCTGACATCCCTGCTGCTGCTGCTCTGGACCCCAGCGTGATAGGAGATGCACAGCTCAATTATTCCCCGCTATCGTTGATGACAAGTCCCATACAGTCCTCAGTCAAGCGCGCTGACTCGTCTGCTCGTCTGCTTTCACATCACTTGAACACATCCTCCGTGATCAAGTTTAGAGAGGTTGAAAACGTTTTGCAAACATTGCTGTAGCCTGTGTGTACTGACCCAGGAATGAATCACGAAAGTCTTAACAAAGAAGTACAAATTATATATTCAATGCCTTGCCTTGCGGGGCAGCAGATGGGGCTGGTGAACAGGAACGGGCTCGTCGGACTGTTACGCAACACTGCTGCTCAAATACCAACTGGTTGTTTTACCAATGAGTCTGACATGTTTGACTCCAATAAGTCAAACATGAAATAACATCAACAACATCAAAAAGTGTATGCATTATAACATAATGATAGATAACGTCTTTCCAATGGATCATCAGAGCTTTGTAAAAAACAAACAAACACAGTAATACTAAAATCACTACCAGTAAATAGGAGATACAACATGGATGCTATATATGTAAGCTATCAGACACTGATACAGCCTAATGATATAGAGACTTAGAGCACTGAAGAAAGCTAGCATGAAGTTGCTCAGTACAGGGCCTCGCCTGTGAGTGTCTCTTGGGTTAGTGGGTTTTGTTGGGACAAAGAATGAAGCATGGCTTGGAGTAACAGATGATACCCCTGCACTGTTTCCGCCGCAAAATAAATATAACAAAAAACATCTTGTAAACTTCAAACCAGATGTTGAGTGAATTCTTCTTATACAAAAATGAGAAATCATTGTTTTCTACAAAACGTTGTGACAGAATGTTTGGACCATAAAGTCTAATGAAGCCTATGAAATTGGAGTGACTAATATGTACAATTGACTCTCTGTCAATGTCAAAAAGCCACAAAAGAACAAAATGATCATCTTTAAACACAATTTCCTCAATCATTACCTAGTCTGTAATTACAGGCACAGCCTGTGATCTCAACCTGCTCTGATAATTAGACCACAGACTTGGTGCTTAATGGGGACCTAAATCCTAGCTGTGAATAATAATACAGCATAGGTAGCAGGAACCTCAAATGATGCTCCGGTGAAAATCTAAGCGCCCCAATGGAAATAATTATTACTGGAAGTTGGAAATGTTTGACCAACAAGTGTGCTCTCGCCAGATCAATGCTTTTATGAATACAGATGCCTAGGGAAACAGCCCATCTGTCCACAGGAGCGTGTAATGGCTTACCGCTTTGACAGATGGTAAACAATGGTGAACTTTTAAGCCAATCAATATCCCTGTCTGAAATGAGGCCAAATCAGGCTTGATGAGGCTTGGGGTTTGTATAAGAAACACTCATGACATTGAGGTGTACGCAAAAACATGTGTGTGTCTGTTTGTGTGTGTGTGTGTGTGTGTGTGTGTGTGTGTATGTGTGTGTGTGTTTGTGTATACATGCTCGACAAGCACAGGCCCGCACAATTGTACATTATATTTCAGAAAACTGTAAAAGACTAGAATACAGCTAATAATTGTGTAATATTTATTTAAACATTGTTTGGTATTGGAAATAAAAACATATCTATCATATCATGTGATAATGGCCTTATTTGGTAGTTTGGTACTGCAAATGTCGTCGTCATCTCATCACAAAACACTTTTCATGCTATTGTACTCTTTTCATTGTCGCAAGCTTATTTTTTTGTGTAACAAAAGTACACTGCCTCATCATAATGACTCCCAATTACCCCTCATCCATTATATTAGTCATCTCTTGAAAAACATTCTTTTTGGCGTAGGTTTTTGAATGGAGTCATTATACAAATAGTGCCATGTGGTTCTGGGTTACTTAAGGCAATCTACAATCAATACAATACAATGTGGCACTTTTACATCACGGAAAGGCCGGTGACATGTCACCATCCATATCAGTAATTTATGTGACGTAAGACACTTGTTGGTTTTAGATAGCAGTGCTGCGACTAGAAAGAACAGAGGTAAACAGAGCCATTAGACAAAGTCTGTGTTTGGACATGGTATCTTGTACCAAAATACTTCCAAATATGTACAGGTATATATCTATAATAGGAGGTGTTTAGGCAAGCCTGTAAGATCCCGATATACTGAAAATGAAATCAAAGTCACATAGACTGTCGAAATATTGTTAAACACTGAAATTTCAACAGAGCGATAGTGGTAGGCCTACAAATACAATCACTGCGATTTATTGGCTGTTAATTTAAAGGGGGTATAGGTAAGATTTAAGAGCTATTATTTCACTGTAATTTAGAAATGCCTCAGCCATTTGTCAGATAGTGAGTGAAATGTGAGAATAGCTCTTCTGGTTGACTACATCTGCCTCTGTAGAAGACTATTTAGATTTGGGATCCCTCCCGGCTCATTGCTGACGCAATGTGATCTCCAACCTAAACAACAGAATAGGTCGTTTATCAATGTGGCCCCAAACGACCCATATTACAGTTCGCTGGTCCAGCGCCCCCTATCGACTGGCCGAAGAAACAGCAAAACGTCACGTATGTCACGTTGACGTTTTGCAATTTTGCCGTTTCTTTGGTTTCTTTGCCGTTTCAAAATATTATTTTTAATATAGTTATTCCTTTATTATACAATATTAACACTGACTGGCATGTAGGAGAAAGGTCAGAAGATAGTTAAGTAGACCTGGATCACACGCTCTGGCCTCCCACGACTCTTGATGACAGCCCGTGATGGGCTCTGGGAGGTGTCAGGCAAATGGGAGAAAATAGAACCAGAGGTGAGAAGTGAATCTCGCCCCACAGCTCCCCACCTCCCAACACAAATGGCCTTCCATACAGTGGGGGCTCTTCAATTGTGAAATGATTCAAAGAAGTGAGACAAGAAGGGGGTTGTGACTAATTTTACGTGAGAGATCAGGGTGAGACAAACATCATTATACAATCAGGATAAAGGAACAATAGCTTGACTCATTAACAGACACCATCATAAAAAAGATAGATACGTACTTTTATTATGCCCGTGGGGAAATCACTTTGTTGCAGCACAAGACAGGCCAGATGAAACAAACATACAGCATACAACAGAAACCTAGCTCACATAGTACAAATGTAAACACACATTCAATAAAACTGAGTCTAGGGGGCTAGAGTTAAAATAGTTTATATAAATGGGTATAAATTGGGTGTATGCAATGATATAAACAAGGTACAGTGGCGCTATGTGCAAGTTGCAGTGATGTGCAAGAAGGAGGGGGAGGGGGCTAGTCCAAGGTCGCATTGACAAGTCTGATGGCAGTAGGAAGGACCTCAGGTGTTGCTGTGGGGGCCGAGGCAGAATGAGTCCCCAGCTGAACATGCTCCTCTGCCTGGCCAGCGGATGCGAGGCGTTGTCCATGATGGCCAGCAGTTTGGTCACCATCCTCCTCTATGTAACCACTCTTACAGAGGCAAGGCCGGCTCCCAGGACAGACCCTGCTTTCCTAAGCATGCCTGCTGGAGCTCAAAGACTATTCATGCTACTGTAATCAGGGGGATACAGGGTTCGTCAGTCAGTAAAGCAGTCTGTGTTGTTTGGTAGAGTAAATTTGCTTTGAGGTGGCAGCGATACATGTTTTCAGGACATCTAACACAATTGCTAAACTCACAAGCTACAACGTTAACATTTGCAAGTATGCTGTGTTCATGAATTAACAGTTCCACATTTCAATAAAGGCTCCGTATTTAACAAAAGGCACTGGCAGCTTGATTTACTGGTAACATGAATTTGCGCATTTGGGAAGGACAAAACGTAGGATTTCATTAGTGATGGCTGAATGTTAAATACATAATTGGATGTTGGACTGATACACGCATCTCACTTGGAGAATGCAGTCAGTAAACCTTTCAGAGGAATTGAGCCACCAATGCTCCAGTGCTCACTTTAAGAACTCCGTTGTGGAAAAGTGTCACTTCACATTTACTGTAAACGGGTTAATACAAAACGCAACTATACCGGGCCCTGCATAGATCGGCTTAATCATAAATAAATCCAGGATAGATAGATCCAGGGTGAACTAATTAGACGTATATTCAGCATGAAACATAAAATGATGCAAGTTAAGAATATAGACATTTTATTTTGAATACATACATTTACGAGAGAATCAGATTAGAACATTGTTAAAAAGAGCCCAAAACTGGCTACTTGAAGCCAACTAAAAGAAGTCGTGAGTAGTGACACTCCACCCCGATCACAGCATCCACGGTCCTCACGATATTGACGCTTCTTCGAGACTTTGGCTTGTAAAGCAGCTTGAAGGCATAGATAAATGTATCTTTTGTCATCTAGAAGGGAATACAGATCATAGTTCGATTAAAATTCAATCCCTTGGACATCGAGATACATTAACACTTTAATGAAAGTATAGGCCTACTATGAGTTTGCTGTTACACTCATGCAGCTTGGAGTGGAATATAAGCACTTCAGAAGAGTCATCGGCTAAGGTGGCTGAACAACCACCAAGCGTCAGCTCTTCCGGTTGTACCAACCGTCCCGTTCCTAGAAGGTCTTGGCTGACCTCCACGTCAACAGCGTCCTCTCCACAACGCACAGCTAAATTGTCCGTCGTCGTTGGCGGTCGCAGCTGAAACATTGTGGGCTTAATAGGAGCCACAGGTGCCAGATCGTTCGGAAACGTCCATGACAGCGGTTCGACTGCTCGTTGCGGACGGGCACCAACATACTGGTGGGGCGACCCCCTGGAGCCTGTTCTCTCAGGTTCGGCTCCTATACGGGCTTCCACTATTTTTTTAAGGGATTTGGCATCACGGAGTCCAGTACATGCAAAGACCAACGAAACAATAAGAAGCTGGCTGGACAGCATTGTTGTAGAACACTGTTCGACTACTTCCGACAGTGTAACTCCTGCCAATACAAAACTACACAAGTATCCACACACATGCTGCTGCAGCGATGTCGAGCGGTAATTAGTAGACGCACTATTAAGCGTGATGAGCTACACCTGCGTTTATTCTGCTTAATCATCGACTTCCAAACATTAGGCAAACACGGAGTAAGTAATTAAATGAAAGTTATTAAAGTAATTAAATAATAACTTTCAATGGAGAAATCCAACTCGTCTTTCAGCCTTGTTAAATGGCACAACAGTGGCCGCATAACGTTATCTACCAGTAGCTCTGGGTATAATGACAGGATTATTTTGTATCACTATCTAAAGACTGTCAGTTCTCCTCCCAGATGTAGGACCAACTTATGGAACAACTAACCATGTTGTGGCTTTCGGTCAATCGAAAAAAACATGAAAAAGAGTAGACTTAGGCCCAAGGAACATCGATTAAGTATTGTCCCATTCGTTATTTACGGGTTTACGTTATATAGTCCTCTGTGTGGTTTTCTCCTCGTTTACAAAATACCCACGTCGCTAGTCTTTGTGTGGCTGGAGTAGTTTGTGTGGGAGTACCAAACAGTAACTATAGCAACAACACCTAAATGCATGAAAGGAACCTGTCAGTTGACTAGAAGGTATGATTAACCGTTTATCATAACACTGGATGTACAAAAAAATGTCTGCCCAATAATGCAGTTTAAACGCTATATCATTGAAATCAAATGAATGCAGTATACATCACCACATTCTTTAAAGCTATTTGATAGCTTACCAGTTACAATATTGATTTAGGATGGATTTTATTTTAAGTCTGTAACTCAAACCATAATGTTACTGTCACAGCCTAGGGTCCAACCTGGCCTTTGCCTTTCAATGGGTCAGGGGTGTTAAGATATAATATCGGGACTGATTAATTATTTATACTAGGCCTATTATATCTCAGAGCTACACAGCACACACAAAGACACTCTCAAATATTTGCAGACAAAATGTGCATTATTCATGAAAATGTAAAACCAGATTGGAAAAGACCTGAGACATGAAAAAAGCTGTAGCATCTACACTGCCTCCAGGCCAGGCTTACAGTCGTACACTTCAGAGAAGATTAGCAAAAATGTGTTTTAGGACTGACTGCCAGCATTGTGCAATAAAGAGAAGGAAGCAACTTATTTTGGCAGGGGCTGTGTTATGCCTAGCGGAAAGGCCAGATGTGCTGATGTTCTTTAAGAACGAAGTTCTTGAGTCAGTGTCCGTGTTCAAAGTTCAGATACTTGGGTATTATTCAGTCTGCATGCTCTTGACTTTTAAATGAAAGGAAATGTCTTTGCATATACATCTCATCTCATCTCACCTCACCTCACCTCACCTCACCTCACCTCACCTCACCTCACCTCACATCA
>OOFG01001170.1:0-13753 GCA_900323295.1 Molva molva | reverse complement strand
TGATAATAACACACATAGAACAATGCCAGACACTGTTACATGCAAACAAAACAGAACCATGTCACCGATTAAAAAAAGACAAGGGGTCAGAGCCCACTCCCAAAACACTGATATACACAAATTATGCTTTAAGGTACAGGAAAGGACCCCAGATCTTATGTGACCATTCGCTGGACTTAATTCTGTGTTGTTCATATGTTTAAGTATTACTTTTTTGTCCCCCACCTGAAGGTTCCTTTGATATCCAAACCATGGATGTGTACTGCAATGCTGATGTGGACTGGCCACAGTTTGTTCAAGTAGCAGCACAGACTATAATGTCACTTCCAACAAAGCCAGAGATTTTGATCAGGTAACAACATATTGCAGAGGTATGGGTAGTCTCACATATCAGACTTTTGATGAATATCTAAATGTGATCTGATCAAATCTGGGTGAATGGGGCATTTCACCTTCTTTCGCATCATATTTGTTTTGACCAATCATGTGGCTGGAAGTGGGGATCTGTAAGCGTGTCATTTGTGAACACAAACTCAGCCAGCAGTAGTCAACTGTAAAAATGTGTCTATAAAGGTTTCAAATCAACACCGTGTAGACTGGCCACTGTAATACACTAACTCAAATCCCTTTCTGAAAACTCATCCACTCACGGGAATGCATTTTCTTCGGTAGATTATCTCCGTAACAGGAAAAAAGGCGTAACTCCACCCCGTGCAGTTTCTGGTTTATGGCCCATGTTCTTTGCTGTCCCACACCAGAAGTTCTGTAGCATAGTAGGACTGTTGGATCCCAGGACATGTTATGGGCTGGGCTGGCTGTCTGTCTGTCTTTAAAACCTATATACCTGCTTAAAACAATTAATTGATATAAGTTATTGTCATTGGATGAATATGGTTACCCTTAAAGAGATGTTGCACTTAATGCTGATTCATATAATATTAACAGTAGTCGTGTGTATGCAATTATATTGTTTATTATATTGTAAACATATATATATATCTACAATGCTACAATTTTCTTTTTATTAACCCCTGCTTTTTTCCTATCTGTGCACTCTGTAGCTACCTCAAGGGAACAGTGAATCTACTGGACCACATCTACGGTAACATCTTCAGAGGCCTGATCGCATTACATATCCCACAACAAATACCTGAGGGGGATGCACTGTCTCACTACATGATCCAACTGATAGATAACCTGCATGGCTTTGCACTAAACCTAGCCACCCTCGAGGACAGTGACATTTCCAACCCTGATCTAATGCTCCCCTACATCTATAATCTTCTCCAATCCACCGGTCTGACGCCACTGATGCATCTGTTTGGGAGCAGTGCATCTTTAAACGCCTCCACTGTTCTGGAAGTTGTCCTGAAGCTGGGAAGGCAAAACCAATACCTCTTCACCTTCAATGAAACCGACCCCACGCTGCCAGATCTGGAGCAGTTTATCATGAACTTGCTGTCCATGGAGGGAAATCTCACCCTTCCACTGTCTCTCAGCATGGGACACACGCTGCTCACATATTCTGGGTACCTGCGCCCAGAAGACCTGGCCAGCCTCCAGCTGGCCATTCAACCTTACACCAACCAGACCTCAGCAGGCTTCACTGAGGCTGTGCTCTCCGCCATGGAGCTACTGAAAACACTGATGGATGCCCCTGGTGGCGACTCTACAAACATCATCGTGGCCTATGTTCAACAGCTCCAGCGGTTGTTGGTTTCAGCACTCAGGCTGCGTCAAATCGATCAAGTCTGGCTATCAAGCGGGCAACTTAGTACAGGTCAAGTCACCGACCTCCACCTGGTCACAGTAGACCTCCTCAAGCTGCTGTCCCCAGAGGGCCTCCAAAATCTATCTCAGGCCGGACCCAACGCCACCCAGCAGCTCATCATGCAGAAACTTCTTGCGTTCCTCCCAGTCGAGGTCCAGCTCCTTGCCACTGACCTTCTCCAGGAGGTCCAGCTGCTGGATACTCAGTTGTCATTCTGTACATCAACAGGACAGAACTGTGTTGGGAGCCTTTCTGAAATAATCAAATTCTTGCAGCAAGTCGTGACGATGGCGCAAGGAACCGAAGGGAACATCACCATCCAGATAGCTCAGAAAAATCCTTTCCTACAAACTCCATCGTCTCTGCACATGACCGCCACCCTCTTTTCACTTTTCCTGCCTCAGAGAGATGTGCGGTACATTCGATTGATCAACCAGACGCTCCATTTCATCACATTGCTCATGGACACACCACAGCCTACTGTAGCCCAGGCCCAGGACGCCCTAAGAGAGTCCCACCTCACTCTGGCAGAGCTGGATGAGTGCGCTGCTCTGTTAGGAGCTGCGGACATCAACAGCCTGCTGGTAAACATCGTGGGCCTCATTGACGTTCAGCAGTGTTTCGCACCGCTGCCGGGCCCGAACATCCACTGTGCCACGGGCCTGATCAGCAGAGTCACTGGCTTCCTCTCAGATCTACCCATGCTCCGCAACGAGTCCCTGATTTTCGCCCTCATTCCGGAACTCCTCAATAAGTCTATTGTCGATGCAGAACGCGCAATCTACTACAACAATCCACATGTGTCCACCGTACTGATTCTGAACGACACCCTGGCCAATGTCATGGTGGGCCTGCATCAGCTTAATCTCAGCTCTCCTGAGCTCATGGAAGAGATCAGAGTTCTACACAGCCTGTTGGAACTTGCCTCCATATATCCGTACAGCATGCCTCCCCTCTCCAACTTCACCATGATTGATGCTATATATCAGACCCAACTGGAGATCTTCCAGTGGTACATGAGAAAGCTGGAGAATATCACCAGCGGCAGTGAATTGTCAAGCGTTCTCCATCCTATTTACCGCACGGTGGAACTATCGGTTGCTGTACAACTGGCGTCAGCTAACTTCTCTCAGTTTGTCAGTAATCAGGTGACAAATCTGATTAACAACCTTAAATACCCTATAGATGGGGCGGGGGTGAACAAAATCGGGCTGGTAATCATTAAGCTGGTAAGGGAGCAGATAAAAACCATCTTTAATAATTTACAGCTTCAAAATGACCTTGAGCAGAGTCTTGGACATCAACCTGTGTGCAACGCCACCACCATGAATGCCTTATCATATCAAACTGGGCTGTATCTGGATCTCATAAGCAATTGGATGAGAAAACCTAATGTCACCTCAGTCTTCAACAGCATGTTAAACTGGGGAAACTCTAGCCTAAACCTATCCACCCCAGGGAACGACATCCACCAACTGCTGCAGTCCGTCGCGTATTACCTCAACGAGGAGCAGCTGGCCTACTTCTCAGTCATCAGCAACATCACCCAGTTCATCAACAAGGCTCTGTCAGCGGCGGAGCAACCGGGTGGTCTCCAGAGCGACCGGTTCTCAGAAGCCATCTTGGCAGCGGTCGGACAGGTAATGCAAAGCCTGAACCCTGAGATAGGTCCCCTGCGGCAAAACGTCTTAGCCCTCACAGCAAACTCACTCAAACTGATCGTCAACCCCGACATGAGCTACACCTCGGCACGCAACATCTCCTTGCAAATCCTGAGAAGGGCGGAGATGCTTGTCACGCTAACCCTGCCCTATGAGGTTGCTGATTACCTGATTTCTGGGATCCAGATTATCGTCACCTATTTTGAGACCATCTCTATGCCTGATGGACAAGACGTGTGGAATCAGATGTAAGTAGCATTTTTCGCTTTTGTTAAAGGGGTAATCTTAAAGATTCTCATGTAAATAAGTGTCTGTTAATTCACCATCTATTGCCGTATACGGCAACACATTGGTGATTGAGCCTATGGCCCACTGATGAAAGCCCTTGCATTTGCAGTATTATGAATGTTACGAACTGGCTACACTGTTTGTATCTGTGGGAAAAATGACCGCTTATCGCACAAGGTGTCCCCAAAGAGAACGAAGCGGAAATCTTTGGGATTGCCATTGGGTGAAAATGAAAGTAATGGAATTGATTATTGGGTTTTGTCTCTTGCACTAATAAAATAGATGAATGTTAGAATAGATGAATGATAGATGTATTAAATAATGTTAATGATTTGGAGCCCAAAGCAGGCAAAGGTTAAAACATGTTCATGATGCACGTCCATATGTTGTTCTGAAGCATTTTGAACGAGATGAAGACCATCCAAAGACTCCTTTCCAAAAACAGCACGGCTGAAGCCTACATGACCACTATCATTGACATCACTCACTCATTAATGGCGTACAACCAAGGCAAGTGTGCTTGTCACTGTCCTTTTGTGTAGATAGTATGGACATAAGTCCCAATGCATGAAATTAAAGTCCAACTGCCAATGTTAACAATTGCAAAGAGGTTTACTCTTGAATTAACATTTATTTTATACTATGTTTACAGGCAACATGAATCTCTGGGCCAGTTTTGGGAACTCATCATCTGAAGATTTCACCATAGTTATCAGTCAGGTAAAAATCCTACAAAGACCTGTTACAAGTTGGAATATTCCATTTTTGTTATCTAAGAACAAAATGCTGTGTAGGTTACTATCTGATACAATTACTACTACTTCTGCTTAGTTTTGAATTGATTTGCAATAACTAGATATTGCAAATAATAATTATAGTAAATAGTACTACAATAAGATAACAACATAGTCTGGCAAATTGACTCAACAGAATGGCTACTGCCTATTTTGTCCCACTTTTACTAAACATCGTAATTCTCTTGTCTTTCATCTAACTAAAATAGTATTTCTCCCCAGATTCAAATGCTCCTAAACAATGTGTGGCCCATGTTCACGGAACACCTAGGATTACCCAGTAAGGTTCCACCCATCGTGGGCTTTGTTGATCTGGCCCCTGTTGTGGAACAAATCATGACTGGTACTGCAAACCCAGGCACCTGGTACAAGTGAGTGGGAAACATTGTGAAAGTAAAAGTCATGCCATATTTTGATTCAGCCCATGCATCAAGGTCATCTGATTATACTCTTTATTTAAAAAAAATTGTATAATCTTCACTGGCAACTACACAATCCAAACATGTGAATATGACCTTGACAAAGTGACAACGATGTTTGAAACACTGGCAGGACACGACAGCACCATTATGGCAAGCCGTTTTAGCTCTCCAGTGAATTCTTACGAGTACCAATTATCCTCTTATTCGCAAGAATTTAATTCTTACCCGTAAGGATACATTTCTGTTGAATGACACTAAGCCCATTAAAAGCTTGCGATTCACCATAACATCATATATATCTCTTTGAATGTGAGCGTGTAATACTGATCGAGGGGCGCTTTGGACTATATCGTTGAGTATTAAATGAAGGGCTTGTTCAGTTTGCTCTGGAAGCCAACGTCACTGCATTTTGTCACAGGCTGGGGATGATGCTGAACACGCTGCTCTCGATGGTCCAAGGGACTTCCATGTGGGAGGACGACGTGCCTGTTGCCTTGATGATAGAGACCATTTTACATACACAGGTTGAGTTCATGCAAGCTGAGAATGGTGAGTTTCCTAAACAGCAGAGAGCCTACTAGGCTTCCCTTGATACTTCTCCATAGTACAACTATTATATACTTATATATAGTATAGTAGTATATGTGTATTTCAACTTACTGACTTTGCTTAACCAAAAAAACACAGACTATCAATTCATTATTCCCAGTAGTGTAGCATGATGTAAGCTTTTGCCTATTTTACATTCTTATTGGTTTTTACCCTGACCATTACTCCCTTCATTATTAGAACAATTGTATAAATATTGTTGTTCTAAATTGTGTACTTCACAAAGCGGGGTCACCATTGCTTCAGTAATGACTCATTATTTATTTGTATGTTTTGCTTGTTCATCCCATGTAGAGTTGATACAGAGTCTTCACGGACCACTTGTCAAACTGACAGTAGAACTCATTCAGTCCATAAATGGCAGCCATCTCAACTTGTCTGTCATCCGGGAGCAACTCCAGGTCGCTATTGAGCATACGGTGACAGCTGCCGGACAGGTTAGACTGCAGTCCTTTCCTTTGTGCCTTCTGCACTGATTTGTAAAAGAGATTGAGAGAAACAATGGGACACAGCATAAAGATATTTTTGCTGGGTGTCAATTGTTATTCAAAGGAATGCAAAGCCTACGTGTACAAGGGATTCTTAATCTTGTGGAAGGATGTGGTGTGTACTCTTGATGACAGGAAATATTTTGTGAATATTTTCCTTTGACACCCTCTGTACAGTTTGTACCCATATCAGTTATATATGTACACGTATGGGTACGTGTTGTTTTTTAAATGTCCGCAATAAAATGTAATTCTTCATATCAGAAAGGTTGAACTAGGTTATTTTAGGTTTAAGGTTAAAATATTGGCTCTTGAACATTATATTGCTTTAGATATGTAATTGTTTATATCTTTATACCAGAACTTAAATGGTTGATAACATGAATTATGAAAGCACTTCATACTACTTAATGTTAAAATAATAGATTTCTAAGTAAAACTAAATTAAGTTATTAATCTGAAAAACATTGGTTAACATCTGAAAATTAAACTTGCATAACGTACAATAAACATACTCTGTGATTGAACTGGGTGTAGAAAAACGCAAAATATGTCCAAAACAGTAGTTTGATATTTGTGGTCAGATGTGAGAGCTTTCAACTTGGAACTTTCCCATGTTCTCATGTCCATGGAATGCACCATAATGTAAAACTATTCAACATAGAACATTCTTTCATGATTTTAAATACATTTGGAGAGTATCACCTCATTACAACATACTGTAGCTTACAGTAGGTTGTAGCTTTCATCAGCTTTAGATCAATAGCTTGCGGGGACAGAATGGCATGCAGATGAGCCAATGACATACAGATTATGGGACTCACTGAGTAAATATGCCATTGTGGTGACTTGGGGTGTGTCAGGTATGTAGAAATACACTTACACGCAAGCTCGATAACCTTTGTTTTTTAAGAGTGCAGATATTTTACACATTTGACCCACATTTGAACGAAAAACGTGTAAATATTTCATTAACAACTTGTAAATTGCTTAATGAAGCATGTTAGTGAGTGATTTTCTACCTGCGTCTTGCGACCATTTGGTGGGAGATGGATGGATGATGTGTTTGAAGGAAGTTGCGCCACCGATGCAAGACTTGTGCCCTAAAAACGTTCTCTTTTGTCTGCATCATTCCATTTATCTCCATTATATGCCAACCCAGCCAAACAGGTTTAGGTTTTTCTTTCTATTTACAAAGCTCTTCTACGAACAACGTGAAGGATGATTGTTTTGTCACGCTTTGTCTGTTGTAAACCTTTGCTCTCTCACCCACTCCCTGCCTCACTTCCGCCCCCTCTCCCCTACCTCCATGTGTAGACGAATGGGACCTTGGAATGCCTCCAGGTTCTCATGCTGTGGGAACCTGTGAGGGTTGCGGCTGGGCTGGACACGGACACCCTGCGGGCATGGTGTCAAGTGAGCCTGCAGCCGGTCCTCCAGAGCTATGCTGCAGCTCAGACCCACTACGTCAACCTCAACATCAGCGTAAGTGCTGTGCTGCCCTCTGCTGACGAAAATAGTGAACAGCGATTGTTTTCAACTGTATAAAGGCGTATTGCTTTTAAAGGGCCCCTATTTTACAATGTCATTAACCATTACAAGCCGTTTCTAAATCTGCCCTGCCCTCTGACTTACTGACATCACAAGTGGGAGTGTCCACCTAGATGTATGATGGATAGATAAGCCTATCAGTTGCTACAGTCCACTGGGAGGGCTGGTAGACTGATCAATCCAGCATACATCTGTATACACACATGCGCAGTACAAGCCACGCTTGTACTTTTACATGCTGACCACTGGGTGGCAATGTTGCATCATCAAACAAGCCTTGTCTTGACCGATTCTGCTTCTAATGATGCGCCCGTCTGAACAGAACGCCACACCAGGGGCCGCCAATGTGACGGCTGCGAAGCTAGCCGCGTCCATGCAGTCTTTGTACCACGCCTTCGTCAACAGCAGCCGTGTGTCGGAGCAGCTCATCATCGCTTTATGCATGGAACTGTCCGATCTGCAGCCCCTGAGCACCGAGGCACAGGCTCAGTGGTACCAGCATTTCCAGGAAATGCGGCTGAAAGAGAGGTGACTATCCCATAGTTATTGAGCGGCAGCAGCCGCAAGCACCTTTCACAAGACGAAAGTGATAGAGTGTGCATTCAGTGTAACAGTGTGGTCTTGTACAGGCCTGCACACATGGATGCATGCATACGCACACATGCAGGCATGCACACACACACACAGGCACACATGCACGCAAGCAGGCCCGCACACACACAGGCAAGTACGCACATGCAAGCACACACACACACACACACACACACAGAGGTACGCACTATCCACATGTGTTAGCAATGAGCCAATTTGAGTCTTATGAATTGACATGTAAGGATTGATGTGGTCACATTTGCATTCGGTGGTTGATTCATTCAATTTGACTCCTTGCCTGCGGAACAGCCAAGTCCACACATATAGCGGCTTAACCGTGATTCATTTAGGCCCCTCTTAAAATTGATTTCCCCTTATGCTCCTGCTGTAATAATGAACTGGGCATAGTGATAAGGATCACATTCTGCATATCTCGGGGAATCAATCAAAGTCTGACTGCATGAGTTATAGATCATTGATCACAGCGGAGTGGCTCTGGAGTCTATTATCTAGGCCGAAATGAGAAAGCTATGTGAATACTTTCGAGGACGGTGATGATAAATTATTATGACTTCTTGCTTGAACTGAGAAACGATCACATTAAGGACATATTGTATTCAGGGAAAAGTTCAAATAAATCAGAACGGCTGTTATTGTGAAGTGAAAGTAGCCTCTGACGGGGAACAGTTTTTGGACAGTCATGTTGATTTTAAACGTTGCTATTTTACCTCGCTATACTTCCCTGTAGTCCTTATGTGAAGTCACATTAACCTGATGTTCTGTCGGTTTTCTTTCAGTTTGGCCTCCCTCGAAATGCTCACAGATCAGCTGCTGACCGTGGCCCCCTTCCTCAAGACGTACGTGGACGCCGCAGAGCGAGCCACAGAACACCTGCTCAGCAACATGCAGCCAATACAAAATGGCAACATCTCTCGGGACATTTTCGGAGAAACTGTATACACTTTCCTGCATTTCCTGAACCTCACCGAGCCCGTGTTACCCATGGTCTGGGGGAACTCCGCAACACTCGACGGGCCCTCTGTCTTTAACCTCATGAAGGAAGTGGTGAAAGTGATCGTGCAGACACAGGCGTTCGGCGACTTGCCCGACCTTTACCGATGCATGGAGCGGTTTGTGGCCACCAACGGCACGCGCCTTGTGGCGGAGGAGTTGGCGGAGCTGTTGGCGTGGGCGTCCGAGCCGCAGGGTTCCGGGATGGACGTGCTGCCCCGGCTCGTGTCTAGGATGCACGCGCTCTTCACGGCGTTCCTCGACGTTCTCAACCAGATGGACGTGGAGCTCCCGGAGAACACTGGGCTCTTTGGAGACTTGGTGTGGAACCTCGTCCAGGCGTTGCAGGGCATGGCCCCCGTGGAAGACGACTACAGCAGGCCCCAATGGGGGTCGGTCACTTGGGATCTCCCGAACAACGGCACCATGGGGCTGGAAAAAACCTCTGTAGCTAAATCCAGGCGGCGCCGCGAGGCCCCAACGGAGCCAATCAGGAAGCCCATGATTAACTTCATCGATCTTCTCGTCGTCGACTACCCGGCCCTGTTCAAGGCCGTCTCCATCGCGCCGAGCCCGACGGAGGTCCTCGAGACGGCTCATGTGTTCCTCACCAATCCAGACCTGAACGTGGTGATGAAGGGTGCAACCCAGGACATGGCGTGGGACGACGACACCTCCGACCAGGAGGAGGCCATTGACGCCGTGCTGGGTGTGCTCGCCTACCTCACAAACCCGGAGGCCTATACATCGTAAGTCAATCCTGGGCTGCAGTTGCCCTGTGAAAGGGACTTGAAAATGAGTGCTTAAAGCGGCAGTCCATGGATTTAACACATTGAGGCTCCCGTTGGGGTGGTGGGAAATAGTTTTGGATTAATTGTGTGCAAGTTTCCAATTATATTTGTGTAATTAGATAATGACTCGGCAGGAAGATGTCTTGACAATTGTGTGTGTTTTTTTTGTATTTAAAAAACAGGAATAAGTCAGAATACTCCCTTGTGTCATTGGTGGCACCTTTTATAAACTACATCTAATAACACAGATTATATTGTAAAATTGCAAAAAACAGGAACCCCAACAGGAGCCTCAATCTTTATGTGTACTGTCCCTTTAAATGTGCTCTAGGTAAGATTTAAGAGCTGTAATTTGAGTGTAATTTGTTAGAAATACCATAGCCATCCGTCAACCATTCGTGAGTGAAATGCTGTGTGAGAATATCTATTTTGGTTGACTGTGCCTGCATCTGTCTGAGACAATTTTGATTTTAGGCTAATTTCTGACTAATCTTCCCTGATTGGTTTTGGGAATCCATCTTGCCTGTCAATCATGGTGCGTGATTGCAACACTTCTCAATAGCGGAGAAACGTAGGGAGGGAGTAGAGAGGGTGGGGCGTTTTTTCGAGTTGTTTATTTTCAAAATCTGCTTTTGTCTCATCTCTCTCTTTAAAACTTTCAAATCTTACTTACAACACCTTTAAAGTAAGAAAACTTCACAATGAAATTAAGACATTAGAATTTTCCGTAATCCAGGGAATATAATGACCCTTATTTAACTGTAGGTATACAGAGGTATATCTGTGGATACTGGACTTATCTAGAGGTAGATACAGAGCAGAACTTACTCCAGCATGATATAAAACCCTTGTCCTGAGAAACATGTGACGCATACCCTGGACCTCATGTCTCCCCTGACAAAACATACGAAGCCCTGTGTTTAATCTCCACCAGGCCGTGGATCCCGATGGACTGGCTGAGCGACATGGCTTTCATGCTTCCAGAGGGGCTCCCCTTCTCCTGGCTCATAAAGAACATCACCAGGAGCCTGGCCAGGGAATCTTCAGGTATCCCCATTTCTCCTCATTGTACAACTCTTTTACATCTCTACTTTGGACTCACCCGTCTGGCTCGCTCTTTGGGTTCGCTACCCATGTGGAGATCCATACAACGTAAAACATGTCGCATACATACAGAAAATAATTTAAAATGTTTAATTTTACATTTTACATTCCAAATTTAAAGGGAACACTGTCTAAGAGTTGCAAGTGTGTCCCCTCTGGCTGTATCTAGGGTGAACAAACAACTGCGATACCTTTCTTAATCTACCCTTTTGCTAGTTAACTTAACCTCTGGCTTGCCACATGTTGTATGAGCAACATGTAGGAATAAACAGAGAAAACTTGGCCCGGCTCTCATAATTAAGTTTAATTATGATTTTACCTTAATTTCGGCGACACTTCTGGTTAAGAGCATGCAGAATATAATATTTTTAAATGCATATTTTTAAAGGCTCTGTATAATACTCTCGTGTTGTGCCTCGAGCAGTTTACAGGCTGACTACAAGTTATTGCAGTCATTCGCTAAATTTGCCTTCTGTGCAAGTGTAGCAGCCGTACCCTTGAGTCCAAAAATATTTACAGTTTGTTAACCAACATCGCCACTTATATTTTCTCCAAAGGTCAGGATAAACAGAGAGATTGCATTTTGGCTGTTTATTAGTTGAATTATTCATCAATTCGCACCGACAAACAAGACCCTTGTGGTTGAGGAAAACTGTACAGACTGCCCATTTATAAATTATGTAAATATCCCAATAACAATATGTGACACCTCAAAAAACATACATTTTTTGTTTTTGACGCTTTCTTGCACAAGGGTTCAGTGACTTAGTTGCTAGGTGTGTGTTTCCATGGTCTCTGGACGTCATTACAGCCTCGTACCCTTGTTTCAGAACTCTATTTCTTTTTCCCAGACCTTAGGGTGGCAAACCATGGCAACAAGCCACCAAGTGTTCACCTTACTATTTAGTTTGTGATTCAGTTTGGTGATATGGCTGATGATGCTTCGTATCTTGTTAGCTGGAATGCCGAAAGGGCTCTCGACTGCCCTGCCCCATTCCTCCAACAGCACGGCCACTCTGGTCTGTATTTAACCTAATTAACAAAGTGGAATTCGATCACGTACTCCGCGACGTCTCTCATCAACCCCCCCCGTACTTCACTTGGATGGCTGTGACTGTGTGCTTTAATTGGCTGCTGGACCCACACACACGCACGTACGTGCATGCACACACACACACACACACAGACACACACACACAGGCACACGTGCACCGATGCACAAAATCATCCATGCAGCAACTCAAATACTTACAGCAGGGCCCGTTTGTAATTAGAATGCCCTCTAGCAGTGGAGCTCTTTCAAGATTCAACATCACTGTTGTCTAATGTTGGTCTGATTAAATATTCTGTCATCACTGTATAGCTTCCTGAGGTGCTGTCTTTCTTGACAACTTTTCAGAAGTGCTTTTATGCACCATGGCAACGGTAGCCTCTCATGTCCATGGCTCACAGAAGCGGCAGCACATTTTTTTCTGCTCCTGACCCCCTGCCTACCACGCCCACCTACGCCTCCCCCACCCCCATAATATAACTATGCAAGCCTCACATAGTGTCTTCCTACATCTTTCCCAACAGCTTTCCATCTTTCCTTTACTTGAATGGAAGTGAAGGGTGGATACCTAAGCATGCACACTCCATACACAACAGTCAAACCCCTGGCAGCAAAGTATTCCAAACACCAATCATTGCTTTAAATAATATAACTTTAAAGAACATTCTATTCATTGTCATTCTCTTCACAACATTGCGTCGTTGTTTAGCCCGTTTGTGTTGATCCAAAGTGACTTCGTACTAGTGAGTAGCTCAGGACAATCCTGGATACATGTTAGAGGAACAACTACAAATGGAAGTCTCCTAAAAAATACCATCCAGATACGATTTCAGGATAACTACAGTGCTCATGATGAGTCAGTGCTTCTCAAACTTCGTAAGAAGAGTAAAAGGAGAACAACGTGTGACTCAGCAGACCACATGGAGCTAGGTAGCTGTCCTCCATGAACACGCCACACATGGGGAGCGTCTCTAATGTGAGTCGGTACAGGCAGTACCAGCTGCTGTTTATGAGTGGAACACAAGAGTGGGTGCATTGGGTCTGAATCCAAAATATGCAAAGTTTTGTAAACACTGTAAACATACAAGGGACTGAAAATGGCAAACACAGAAAGCTATACTTTTTGTTCGCCCTGTCCGTAGATGCTTGACTTTCTCTGTTGCAAGATACTTCTCTGGCTATTGAAGTAATGGTACTTTTAATCAGAAAATATCCTGATCTCCATTACCAAACATGCTTCTCTCTCTCTCTCTCTCTCTCTCTCTCTCTCTCTCTCTCTCTCTCTCTCTCTCTCTCTCTCTCTCTCTCTCTCTCTCGTGGTCCACAGAGAACCTGGCCCTGCTGCAGCAGACGTTTCATACGGTGGCTGAACTTTTCAACACCAGCATGATGGATGAACGATACCCATACATCCTCGAACACTTCTCCAACCAGGTTTGATCTATTTCTGGGCCTTTCTGCCGTTTCTAGCACTATGTACCAGTAACTGTGTGTCCATGTGGATGCAATGTATGTGTCTATGTGTTAATGCCTGCATGTGTGTTTGTGTGTGTGTGCATCTATACATGCATGCGTGTGTCTATGTCTGTGTGTGTCTGTGTGTGTCTGTGTGGAGGAAATC
>OOFG01001168.1:0-15472 GCA_900323295.1 Molva molva | reverse complement strand
GAGGGGGAGGGACAGTCCCAGGTTGTGTCATTGAAGCCAATAATGAGCTGCATCAGATCCGAGAGGTTCCATTGTGTGACCCGTCCCTCTATTGTCCTGTGATTCTAATAGAGCTCTCAGAAGTGGAAACAGTAGGATGGATGGACGGCTTCCACTGGCACAATCATTCATGAAAACACACAGTATCGCTAAGACTATACAAACATGACTACATCTGTGTTTGGATAGTTTTAGCTTACAAGCCCAATAAAAACAACCCGTTTATTATTATTAGCTTGCTAGAATTAGGTTTTAGCTTACTAGTTTTGGTATTGTTAATTATTAGCTTATTATTAGCTTACTATTATTTTAAACTGACTAGATTTAGGTATTTTAAGTGACTAGCTCACTAAAGCCATCCAGATTATTATTACATTTATTATAATAATAATAATTATAATTATTGAAATAATAATAATAATAGTTATTATTATTTTATGACATATCATTCACTCCTTACTTGGAGTCTTTGCGGACCACAGCCCTCTCCGCGGCAGAGACCTCCAGACCCCCACCTCCACCTCCTCCACCCCCGCAGTAGGCCCCCGAGGTGGGCTCGGCCGACACCCCCTCCTTGGCCTTGAGGCGGCGGTGGACCTCCACGGCCACCCGGTGGAACCTGCTACTGGAGCCCTGGTCGATGGCACTGGCCAGGGGCAGCGGGGGCGGATATGGCGGGGGAAGGGTCCCGACCAGGTGGCCGTTGGTGTGGCTGTAGCAGGCTATAGCATCCTGGAGCTTTTCCACCTGAGAGGTTTTGGCGTCCAGCTCCTGCCGGAGGAGACGCAGCTGCAACTCCTGCACCTGGAAGTCCTTCTCCCGCTGGGACAGCTTCTCCTCCAGGTGGGTGATACGTAGTCTGGAGGAGGTGGAGGGTGAAGAGGGGGGAGGAAGAGGGAGGAGAGGAAGACCAAGGAGGAGGGAGGGGCAGAGAGAAGAGAGGAGGGGCGAGGGGAGAGGCGAGGGGGAGAGCGGGGAAGGAGAAGCATTGAGAGGAGAGTTGAGGAGAGAGGTGAGAGATGAGGGGAGGAGAGAAGAGGGAGGGGGTGAGAGGAGGCGGGAGAAAGAGGAGGCTATTTTTTAAGTAATAACTAATATTAGTTCAACTGATATAAGATAGCAGCTAATTGGTAGTAAAGGTATACAGGCTAAACTAATACAAGTGCCTGCTGAATGTAATACAAAATATAATGTAATCACAAACACAACATTATCCCTTTGAAGATCGTCGTTATAAGACAAATGAGTGCGTAACTCATTTTTACAAATTCTGTTAATGTGTAAAATGTGTCATAAAGACAAATAAAAACAATGTTATACTGTAAAAAACCGGAGACCAACCTCAGGGGCTCGACATCCCAGCCAGCGGAGTCTCTGTTGCAGAGGCAGCTGTGGTGCTCCGCCCGCGGGGCTTTGATAGAACCGTTGCCCATGGCCAGGGTTCGGCCGGCCACCATAGGACCGGCCCGGGATACAGACGCTTACACTTACTGTACCAGTGGTCCTTCTCCCAGTTACTTTACGACGCCGTCAGGTTGTAATGCTTCATTTCCATGTTATCACCACTAAAATCCCTGTGGAATAAAACGGGAGAAACAATATCGTCGGGTTTCTCTTACTGATAAGGTAGGCTATTTAGGCATATAACACTAAATAATGTGAATGCATTTCACATAATAGCCTATAATATAAGCAGGAAAATGGCTTTCAAATAACGCCTACTTGTCTTAGTTTAAATAAGTTCGTTTTAAAAATACACTATAAAACAATTCACAATAATCAGTGCTACCTCAATGCAGGTTCAGTCTACGCCAAAGAAAAATATATAATTCGTTAAGAAGCTCATTGAAACGCTACTCGATGACATGAACCGTCAGAACCACCTGTATGCTTCATGTTTGACGCTAATAACAGCCTTTCATACTACCAGCCTTTCGTACTCAAAACATGAGCCACTCAAGACCATAAGCCCATCAAACATGACAAGGTAGGGAGAAGAACCGGCGTTTTACTTACCTTGCAAAGCATAGACGCACACTTTCCTGCGTTCAGAGTTATATACACTGGCGTGGGTCTTTGGTGTAATTTGACTTGGTAGTATTCATTTTCTGCAATTTGTTGCAATGAACGTCTCGGCACACAGCGGTTCTTTTAGTAGCCCACCTTATGATGCTCTTCAGCCACTCAACGATTATTTCATCGAACAACCAGGCTGATTTATCATATTTGCCTCCCCCTTGTGGCCAGCGGTGTTATTGTTTTTTCTCAATATTGATGAATTTTGTAACCTATCGATTTATATGAAAAAAAGATTGATTGAATACACATAAAAAACACATTGATACTAGATAATATAATTGTTCTTCATTAAAATGACAACCACCTCCACAAAGATGAAAATGTCTCTTTATTTTTACTCAGTGACATTTTTATGTTGCATTTAACAGTAAATTTGTCTTGGCAATCAATCAGCGACAAAAGCTGCCTTTTAGTGGATTATAAAAAGTACAAATATTTTTCTTCTGAAAATAAAACCATTGTCATCTTATAAACACATACATTTTAGACACCACACTCAATACAATATATTAAAAAACACAATGACCGTGAGTTGCAGTCACTTTTTTGATGGAACTCACATTGAATGCTGGGAAACAAACTTTTACATCTCGATTCAATGTCGTTCAATGCCGATGCACTCAACCTCAGAAATCTGTAATGGCCGCCCAACTCCTCGCTCAGCAGATCCCCTCATATATACTGTGCAGAAATGTACATCTCAGAAAAAAATATAGCCAAGTCAACAACACTGGCATTCAATGACAAACTGTGCTTCTTGTATAGACAAAGAACATCAGCATGCAAAAACGGTTCGACATAATGCCCTCCTATCCATACGCTAGATAGTGTAGTAGTAATAGTAGTAACTGCCAAAAATAGACATCCAAACAAAATGATTTCAACTCTAAACCTCAATATAATACATATGTTATTGTACACAACCGTTTAAAAGAAAGAAATATAGGTTTGATGTTGAATCAGCTTTACATTCCAAACTTAAACCTAATTCATGGTGAAATAATGCACTTTTAGGGTGTGGTAATGATTTACCAAATAGACAATGCTGATTGTGATCATTAGAAACAGCATTTAAAGTCCCTTAATTTATTTTCAACAATTTGTTATTATTTTCTAGTTACCTTACCAAAATGAAACAAGATTTTGAATATCATCACAATCGTATACCACCATTACAATTTTCCACAGTAACAGATTAATATGTTGACATGGTCAACCTTTTCAGGTATTGTGTGTAAAGCTGATCCAAATTGACACAAAGATTAGTCTTTTCTAGTAGCCTACATTTAATAGACCAATAAAACCATTGATGAAACATAAAATGAAACGTGAAATAACTGTTGAACATATTTAGGACTTGAAAACACTCAAAAGTAATTTCAGTCAAAAGATCTCAACCTAGTTCATTCAAAAAAAAAAAATTGTTTCATACCCTTAATGTAGGCCTATCTACAAAAATATTACTATTATTTTCACATTCAACAATAAAATGGCAAACCATTGTTCAGTTATTCTGTGGTGCATACCGCAGTTGCAGAAAGAGCAAGAAAAATATTTGACTAAAAGGTGAATTTACACCAAACCACAAATTTGAAATTGAGTAAAATCTAAATAAACTTCTATATTATACAAAATACAACAGAAGGGCTAAACATGACACTCTGATTGTTCAGCATTGATTCAGTGTCTTTGATTCAGTTTGATGATCAGATTTGTCAAAAAGGTCGAATTTACCTGACAGTTTCTTATTTCTCAAGCCAAAATGTTGACTTTGACCCACAAGGTTGCATTTCACGCACCCAAAAACATGAGAACTTAGTCCCAGGAAACAATTTGACTCGCTGCAACTCAACGTAACCCTTCATGCATGGGCCAGTGAGTCCACAAAATAAACTCACTAATAAAACGGATCCATTTATGTTTGCTCATGCACATGCACAATCTGACGCTCACATTGCACATGAGAGCTTCAAATTGAACATGATTGTACACCTTTATGTATATGTATATGTATATGGTATAATACATTTCATGTGCTTACAAGGGTCATTGTGGTTTCGAGGTGTATACATACTAAAGTTCTGCAGCTGGAGTGGCTGAACCAGTATTTCATTCCAATATGAAAAAACAAAACAAAACAAAACAAAACATAAAACCTACGCATTATCCATTGCAGTGAATATGTTGAAGTTGAAAATCATGTATTTGGTGTCAGTTTACTTTAACAGAAGACTGCGGGATTGTGGACATGACTGTGGTCATCCTCTGTCCAACGGTAATACTGGCTAAACACGTTAAACTCCCCCTCACTGGAAATAAAGTAAAATCAAATAAAAACACATTGAAGAATAAATACACACGGCTGTGTTCTCCGTCTGTTTACAAGGCAGTTGTCACGACGACGTAAGGAATGATTCCGCTCATTAGGTTGAATGAAACAGGAAAGTTTGTGTATAACTTATAGAACTTCTAACGGTATAGGACAGGGTTGTTGTTCGTCTGATAAATATTAGACTATAGATAGATTGAAAAGTTGGTAAAAATTCAGGTTTGAAATCAAGTAAATTGTACTCAGACTGAATGACATGATATAGAACATGTACTTATGCTTCATAATGACTTCATTCGTCAGTAAAGATAAATCAAGCTTTACTTTGTGTTTCATTTGAGAGAAATCTTCAAAATTTTTCAAAAACATATATCTGATAACTAAATAATTATATAATGTGGTTTCTTTTTTAAATACTGCCCATGGCTAGGGTTAGTTTATGGTAATGGTCATTCTGATTGCATTATGAAATGAATATAACAAAGTTGACTAATCTATATACAACAAGCACATAGGATTTACAAAGAAAAGTGGTTTCTCTTATATTGTACATTACTTACAACACCACACATGTCTGGTGACCTTGAACACTTTGAGTAACTGGGAGCTAACTAGGATGTAATCTGTGACTAGGTGTGTGTACACTAGAGTGTAACGTTACAATGCAGGTTTCAAAGCATCTCCTTGGCAAGCTATCATAACGACTTAGCTTCGGGTCAAGGAGGCTTTGAGATGGCAGTGATTTTGATAACATTAATAAGGAATCATCAAAGAGTGTATCCAATAGTACGCTGGCTTTCTCGTGGAAACACAAGAGCATAAAGAAATGATAACTATCTGTCCTGTGAGCTGCTCTGAATTCTTATATCACAGGGACAGTAGAGCTGGTGCGTGTATGAAACAGCAAATCAAGAAACTGGTGACGTATTCCTGCCTTAGTATTCCTCCCAGATCAGTGAAGTAAAACAACGAGGAGGACTCTAGATGAAATACGCTCCTCGTTACCTCCTCATGGCTGTGTTGGCGTCCCCAGCAAATGAGGCGACTGAAAGGCTTGATAGGGGAGGAGGTGGAACAACTATTCACTACTTTTTAGTCTTTAGTCTCTTAGTCAATTCGCCCCCTTTCGCCCGCCTCAACTTACTGGCCCTGCGTCAAGCTGATGGAAAACATCCATGAAAGTGGGCAACCCTCTGGGTTTGGGGTGAAAAAACTCCAGAGATTTCTCCAAACGTCCTCAAGTTTCCTGTTGGCTGCGATGAGAGAGAGAGAGGCTGAGAAGGTCTCACCTCGTCTATCTGGCCAGCTGGAAGGGATGTTGACCCTTGCAAATAGAAAAGACAAAGAGGTTTGTTAATGTTTGTATTTGCAATTACAATTCTGGTATTATTTTCTCCTGGGTGGATCGGCAGCAACATTATGAACTGTTTAGACAGGGAGATTGACTTGTTGAATCTAAATGCATTTCCTTGATAATCTCAGATATTATCAAGGTAATCTATCATAAGAACAGTGATGTAAGATTGATTAATATTAACTGTATTGCTTTTAGTTATTCAATACAGTTCCAAAATAGGAGATTTATAAGAACATATTTTGTAAGAATCTTCTTGGTTCTTCTTACATTGAATGGGCAATGTGTTTTTCTATGATTAACTGAAATCAAACTCACCTCAGGCACTTCATTCTGGTTTCATGCGGTGAAGCGCACACAACACAACACAACACACAAAAACACACAACCTTGGTATCCTCTGGGCCGAGCGGTTAATCGCAGACCCCACAATGAATGCATGTTATCCTTCCCCCGCTCATCTGAACCTGCATCACATTTCTGATGTCCGTATGCAAGACAGCAACAACCTACACTGTATGATGAAGCATTCATTAAAGAATACCGAAATGATATGCTGAGTCTACAAAAAGAACCGCATTTTCCGAACAAAAACAAAACAATCCTTAAAAAGGTAAGTTTAATTCAGATTGTCATTTTGTACACAATCAACACATTGTACATTATTATGAAACATAGCTTGACAATACACTGTTAGGACAACAATAAACGAGACCAGCGGGTGTCTATGGCATAAGTTAATACGAGGTATTGTAGAGCGAAGAAGCAAATGGTGGCATAGCATAATCTCTCGTGGCAAAAACAACAACGACATCAAAAACCCCAAAAGCAAAGCCAAAACACAAAATATATCTTTTTAACATACGAGCAGCATAAAATGGATCCAGCTCAACTCCGGTCTCGTTCCTGTCCATCTTTTTTTGGCAACACTGATTTTTGGCCATAACATTTACTGAGGTTAGCTTACTGAGAACAGCGGCCGATAATATGGATCAATAATTCCTAGGCCAGGAACAGTGGAAGTCAGTAATATATAGATATGTGGTTCAGATAGAGAGGAGAGTATCTGTGGCAGAAGCTTGCCTTGGACGGGTCAGCAGCAAAACGTCAATCCGACAAAAAACATGAATGAACTATACACTGTTCCACAGACCAGAAGAGACAACCAATCAAAACAAATCATCCGAAAAACAAAATGAAAAACACCAAAACTAAATTCTACACAGGCATTGTTAAAGAGGTGTCTCTCTTTAACATTTAAAACTATTTACACGTTTACTAGGATAAATTGATCACAGCAAGTAATCGATGACGAGAATGTAGAACATTAGATTTGTTCTCATATATTGTTAGTTTCTGGCTGCCAAACAACATCTTTAAAGTATGGTTTAGATTTCCTAACTTCAAATTTCATTTAGTTTTTCTCCCTTCCACTTATCTTATATTGATATTTTGAGATTTCACTGATTTGACTGACAGTTTGATATCTTAAAAGCATATGGTTGATAATTTCGGATGCTCAAAATTGAGGTTACCAATTGTGGAACAGTTAAGAGTAACCCTACCAAAAAATCATACATACAATGCTGTCTCCCAATAATTACAAACTACTTCATTATATTCAACTTTACTAAAGTTGGGTTTACTGGCTGTGTAAGTTGAGTTTTGTAAAGTGTACTTTACAAATTTTTTGTATTGTGTAAAATTAAATTACATCTGGTGTTTGTTCTGTAGTGTAGGGATTATTTGGCTGGCGACCGTCCCACATTTCATCCAGGTTTAAGGCTTTTAATGTGTAATGTCAAGTTTACCAATTGAGCCCATGACCAAAGCTAAAAGTGCAGACTTGAAACAGTGCTGTCTGTCACTGCCATATGCTCACCATAATAACCACTGTACTTGCAGTCCTATTCACTTCCCAGATTAGGAAACAAAACCAAAACCAAACACGTCTTTGACAAATAGGAGCGTGAGACGAAGAATCTTAAAAGGCTAACAAACTATCCAGCTCCACAAATCAGTGCAGCGTGGTCCATCGTAACACAACACCAGGATACAATAAGTTAATAGGCAATTTCCACTTCACATTATGCACAAATATCATGCACATGTAGACACGTTTTGCTTTCCTATCTGACCATATTAAGATAATGCATAGGTATAAAAATGCAATACATAATACATATTCATACGTTTTTAGAAAATAAACATTCTGTACAAAAGCCATATCGTTTCTTCCCGTTTTTTTTTTGTTTTTTTTTAAGCATTTTCAAAAATGTTTTTCACCAGTATTACAGAGCAGGTAAGTGTGTAAAAAAATAAATATTCTATGTACAATAACACATGCCATTCCCAGGTTAGGGTCACTGCAAAGAGAAACACAAGGACAACAGTTGGACGTGTTAGTGGAAGCCATCTTGTTGAGCGTGTTAGCGCCATTTTGTGGACGACGATAAACAACCCATAATAATCACACACTACAGCACTACAACACAAGGGGAGAGGTCTCGACTTACTTTGTTCCAGCACCCCGGTACAGGTAAGCCATCGTCTCCCTGGGAGAGAAGGAACACGAGAAGCAAATAACAGAAGTGAGATTCCCCAAAAGATCGAAAAAACCACACGAGCATGCAAGCAAGAAGCAACATGATGGCAAACACAGCAGTTTGGCGACACAAAAAATGATCAATAAAAATGATGAATGTTGTGTGATATTCTTCTCCTTAAAGATATGCATTTAGTTTTTTACAAATTTGAAACAATTATGGAGACACTGTCGGGTGTGAAATATAGGCTACATATGAAAGGAAATAACCTTACCTATAACGTTATTTCCTGAACTATATCTGTGTAGTTCATTGATAACGTGCCAATAAGTACTTTCGGTATAAATCATCACATAGTGAAATACCGTTTAAAGAACGCTTCTACTCGTGTGAAATGTGCGATAGTGTGATGGAGGTTCCTGTTCGCTTTGGCAATAACTGACGGCCTCTCCTGATCACGGCGTTTGGTTGGCCCCAGAAGGTACAAGTTTTGGTGTTCCATGCAAGAGACAGTGGAAAGACTGAGTATTATTGTGGCTCAAAGAGTAGGACTAAGCAGTGTTTAGATGTTTGGGATACACATTTGTCTTAACATCACTAGTCTTTGTTAGACAAAATCTCTTATCTGCATGCAAAGTTCATTCAACAAAATTATTCTCTTCGTAAGTTATGTTTAAAAGTGTTAGGCTTGTGTTAAAGGCAACAAGTGTTAGTGATGTAACAAAAAAGAGGGTGGTGGACTGAGTAAACTAATATTTAACTAAATCTACACAATCAAAAAAAAGTGAAGTGCCATTTAGTGCAGTTGAACTTTTGCATTTTCTAAATATGCTAATCTACGAGCCGCCACATGCAAGTTACGAGAGCAAACTCTCCGACAGTGTGAAACAGTGTGAGTGGGTGTGGTTAGGGGCGGGGTTAGGGAAAGCTAAAGGCATGCTGGGTAAAAGGGGGGAGGGCGAGAGCATCATACCACAGCGCACGGGGCATCCAGCCCGTCCAGGCCAGGCTGACCCGGTTCACCTTGCTCCCCCTTAAATCCACGGAATCCCTGTTTGCGAGATCAGCCGTTTAAATATGTGTATTCTGCTGTACCTTTTCTTTGGCGGTTGGGTTTTTATTAGTGTTTTATGTGGTGGTTGGGGGAGCCGCTACTGCAGGGATGGCGAGACCTGCTGGTGATTGGCTGTTGAATGGGCGAGATGAAGCTGGGAGCTATTACCGTGTAGAAGGATGACCTCCGGTGACAGCGACAGGAAGTGGATGGTACTGAGATGATTCAGCGTTGACAGGAAATCATTTGAGTCTGGGAAATGCCGACCAGACGACAGGGCTGTCGTTGCAACTTTGAGAAGTTTGGCTACCCAGGCAATTGTCTCGCCATTTACGGTGAAAGATTCAATTTAGGATGTTCCTGGCCTTAGGATCAGACCCCACAATTTGGTTTTAATTTGGTTCAAATGGTTTTCTAAATCCGAATAAAACACAAGGGTCCAAATTGACCGTTAAATGAATGGTATGGAAACCCCCCAGAAGGGGAACCATGGTGATCCCCCCCCTCTCAATGTATCTCAGGTTCTCACGCTGTGTTCATCATCCACAGTAGCCGTCCCCTTCCTCTCAGTCCAAACCCTGGGGAGAAAATACCTCTTGGGGGGGACTGTTTTGGTCCATGGTCCACAAACGCTGCAGTCAATCTAAACCTTTTTTACTTCCAATCTGGTCCATAGTCAAAACACCCATCTCCCATAATACTCCATTGCCATTGGTTCAAAATAGATCACACTATTCATCCGTGGAGGAATCCCCCACTTTACAACCTTGACTCGCTTGGACACACTTGGACCAAAACAATGACCTTTGAGGTTTATTACAACGTAAATGCCAGAGGCGAACGGAAGCCAGCACCAGAATACCGACCCTCCACACCTATGAGAGAGATACCAGCGGAGGGTGTGTGTATTCCGGCTAGCGACCTTTCCCTTCGCCTGCTGGCTGCACAGCGGACTAGGGACATACCAACGGACAGGGGGCATCTAATCCTGGCGCTCCTTGGTCTCCCCTATGCCCCTTGGGGCCCCTGATGCCCTTCTTGCCCCTCTCTCCCTGCAAACAACAGCGCATCCACAAAAATACAAACTTTAGTCCTCCCGGTCACAACGCCAATGAGCGGTGTAAGCAAATATGCACTGTTGAAGGATTGATATGAATATTTTTGTCAGGCTTGGTGTATGTGTACAAAAGTGTTGGCGTCTTTTACAACATAATGATGTATATATGCAAAAGTGCAGTATGTGTACTGTTTATCGTCAAAGGGCCTCATTCAGACAACCATTCCATCCAACATCCTTCCTAAGTGAGAGTAACCAAAAGTAACCAAAAATGAAGCGAATTTACGGCGCGGTCAATACAAAGTCAATGCAAAGACGCGAATAGATGCAAAGGGCTCCAATGGCACGGCGCGAACGACGCGGTTCACTCAAATTATACTCGCGCGAACAACGCAAATTCGCCTCATTCGCATAATCGCTCGATATTTAGAAATATTTGAACTTTGGCGCAAATTTCGCTTGATGCTGAATAACTCGCACGGGCAAAGTTTGCGGTTCGCGTGAGGTTATGCAAGTAGAATATTCGCTTCACTTTTGGTGTGAACGCACCTGAAAAACAACCTTTCCTAATACATTTTCTTGAATTACTGAATTAATGAATTAATGAATTTTGGTGAAATACTCAAAGAATATGCATTGGCTAAGTCGTATATTATAGTATTTACACGTGAGTTTCTTTGGACTATTATTTAGTTTCGCTCACGTTCATATATGGATACAAAAAAGAGCCACTCTTGGATATATGTGCATCAAAGCTGAAATATTGCCAACTGATCTTTCCAACTATGCACTATGTTTACATGCTCACTATGCTAACAATGGTTTACATGCTAACTATGGTTTACCAAGCTAACTATCTTAACTGTGTCCATTGAAACATGTTCAATCGCGATTGCTAGTTTAGAACTTTTTTATATTCTTGTATCAATCAAATCAAATTAACAAATTGTCTTTGTTGTTGTTCGAGACGTTCGTACGTACCCAAAGAAAATCTGACATGATTAATATAAGATTCATAGGGTTTGGTATGGTTCTTGAATGAGGCCCAGTTTGAGTTTATAATTGTATGTGTTTAGTGGAAGGGAAGGTTAGTGGAGAGAGTTAGGGAGGGACCAGTTAGATTGCTGAGCGGATTAAGTTGTTTAGTTAACAAATTAAAATTACAAAATTACAAAATAACCTTTCAAATACTTAAATACGCTATGAGCAGAATGTACTTTATCTACAAAGTAGGCATTAATTGCAACCTACATGTAGTGGATGTCAAATAGCTGCTTAATATTTTTCTCAATGTTAAAAGATTGCTGTTTTGTTTTAATTTGTATTTGCCATTCGTGATGCAATTGCTTGGCCTCAAAAAGTACTGATGAAAATGTGTTCGGCTCAATAGTAATTGGAAACAATTTCAGCAAAGCCTTTATACAGCTCACATATAGCAAATCTATGTTTATTTGTTATACAAATAACCAATGTATGTTCATTTTTGTAACAAATGAGAAGCTACTTACAGGAGTTTGACTTCACTTCGATACAGTGATAGTATTGAATAATAATAACTGAGATAATCAAACCTTAGTAAGATAAGATAGGGTGGCACATTATTAAGTCTATAAAAAGTCTGAGGATGACTCTAACTTTAAAATATCCGCTCAACAAGTAGAGAAGGCAGTAGGAATCAGAGAAGAGAGTAAGGGGTAAGGAAAGGACTGTGATTAAGTGGTGGGGGTGTATTTACAGGTGATTCAAATAAATAGAAAAACAAGGAGATAACTGCACTCTGGCTGACAGGTAAGGCGTCCACCATCTTGAACCTGGCCCCGGTATACTTAAAACAATATCGAAATTGGTGTGTTCGCACTGACAAAATGGCAGGTTTAGGCTTTGATCGCTGCAGTGCGCCCAGGGTGCTCAGCCAAACTAGTCACGTTTGAACGCTTGACTAGGGTTCTCTTGTACCTCATTGAGGTCTTTTAGCCTTTGCAGGCACGCCAATTTCAATTTAGTTTTAAGTGTACCAGTGCCTTTGAGTCCACCTACTGTCTTCAGGAGAGAGCACCCTGCCTGCCAGCCAGAGATCTAGAGAGGGAGGGGGTGAATGGAGTGGCTGGGAGGATGTGTGAGTGGAGGAGGAGTAGTAGGAGGAGGAGGAGGAGGAGGAGGATTAACCCGGGACTACATTAGAGTGCAGGAGGAGGATGAGGAGCAGGAGGAGCAGGAGAAGGAGCAGGAGGAGACCAAGGTTTGTAAGAGGGAGAGAGGGACACCCCGGCAGTATAAAAAGACAGAGCCATGGGCCGCAGTGCAAGGTGGAGGGGTGAGGGAAAAGGGGTGAGGAGGAGGAGGAGGAGGAAGAGGAGGACCTGTGGAAACAAAGGAAGGAGAAGAAGTAAAGGGAGTACCACTAGGGTCATCACCTCTCTCTGACAGCACCTTCACCAATACCACCTCCTCTTTAAATAGTCTCTCTGTATAATTGAATCATCAGAGCTATTTTCATTTCATTTTGAATTGAAGGGTGCATAGGAATGAAGCCAAAAAGCATGATATCAATATATCATTCATTATTTGAATAGTTTTTTGAATTCGAGGCCAGGTGAAAGTGCTGACAGAGCAGACGGAAAGACTTTAACATGTGGGAGGCAACATATTAAAACAGTAATAGGTTAAGGGGAAGGAAACATTCTCTATAAGAGGAAAAGGGAAGCAGACATTTGGGAAGAGGTTCTCTGATAGTCTGACAACCTGTAGACAGAATGTGTTATTTTACAGATATTCAGATATCAGTGATAGATATTTAACAACAAAATAAGAGCATTTTTTGCATTCAAATCCTATGTTCAAAGACACAAGATATTTTCAAGGCACCATGTAAGCAATCTTAAAGCAAATTATTTTCTTTGATGCTTTTTGATTTTCAAGTTTGTCAATAACCCTCAAAAGGCAAACCACATGTGGCATATATTACCCATAATCATTCATATCCCACTCATTTGGCTTCTTTCCAGACGCAGTATCAAAGCACTCTGAGCCAAGATTCATATTCTGATTCTGATTAATATTCCCTACTTCAGCTAGTCTTTGAACTCAACCTGATTAGCTTTTGCTAAATGCAATTAAGCTAATAAGCTAATGCTTGTATTGTTGGTGCCAATATTAGGGCAACACATAAGACCTGACTTATGTGTATGAATCCCCTACTTGGAGATATTTAATCAACCAAATAGATAGTTAGGCTGAGGCCCTTCAAGTTATTCAGTTCCACACTATATTTATGTTATTCGTGCTTATCATATGAGCCGATGAAACCATAGCCCAGACAGCTAAGCTAATTACCAATGCTTACTTTGTTCAACTATAAACATCCACCAGGATTGACTTTACTAGAAAACTAACCTAACCCTAGCAAGTAATCGTTTAGCTTTTAAACTAGGTGTCTAACCCAAACACATTTGGCAATTTAATCATCATTCTCAGCTCATCTGTACAAACAACAACATATCGCCATCTGCCCTTACCCGGTTTCCTTTGGGTCCCAGTGGTCCTACTAAACCCTGTGGGTGAAGACATGCACAGAGTTAGTAAATGTCCGTCTGGCCAATCAAACAGCAGTGTTCCATTTCATCATATACTCACAGGGAGGCCTTGAGCTCCGATTGGTCCCGGTACACCTCCATCTCCCTTTACTCCCTGCACAGACCCAGAGATTGGGGTTAGAGAGTGTGTCACCACACACAGACAGACAGATGGTCGCCACACACACACATTACCCTGCAGTGGCCAAAGTCCCACTCAAGTGTGTTATCTCACACACACACACACACACGCAAACTACTCACTCTTTCTCCCTTTGGTCCTGCTGGCCCTGGCACACCTGACGGTCCGATAAGACCCTTTAAGAGCAGAAGAAGAACACACACTTCAGTGGGTCGCACAACACACACATTAAAAAACACTGACCAAGACGAAACCAACTAACAATCATCGCCTACTGATCACGTTCCATATCAGTATATCAACAAGATCGAGGGAAGACTATTTACTTTATAAAATATACATCATAGTGTATTTTAGCTGTATTTTAGTATTCAGCAGTTTTTGCGTACTGTTGTCATAAACCCTCTGAACCTGTTGAGACACTGAGCAAACTGAACTGTAGAGTTACGCCTTGGATCTCTCTCTCTGAGCAGAGGTCAGGGTTCAAAGGTTAAGGTCCGGGGGACTGAAGATGCATATGCAGGAGGTGCAGTATGCCAGAGAATGCAAAATAAAAGGGAGACAACTGGTACTGGTACTGTCACGCTGGCAAACTGGACTTAAGGGGCCACGTCCGCATGCAGCATGGCTTCCGTGCATGCTTCATACGGGCAGCCGCTCAACAGCCAATCAGCTGGGAGCGCAGGTCGGTGAGGCGGGAGAAGGTGTTTAGGCCGAGGGTTGAGGATTGATGGATGGACAATAGAGGAAGTGGCTCACACCGACTCCCTGTCTGACCTTGTGCTTTTTTTGACGCATCCTCATAACCTCGGCCCTTAACTGACCTCACTCTGCCTCCACTGTACACAACCAGGAGGTAGAGAGAGAGAGAGAGAGAGACAGAGAGTGAGACGGAGAGAGAGAGAGAGAGAGAGACAGAGAGGCAGAGGCAGAGAGGCATCAGGACGAGGTACGCAGGCAGCAGGCGGTGGTGAAGGTGGACAGACAGGCATGACGCGTGACACCGGTGCAGCAAGACAGACCGACAAGCCAGACAGACAGGTAGACAGACAGGCAGGAAGCTTGTTGCATGGGGGTGATGGAGGAGAAAGGATGAGGAGAGGAGAGCAGACGAGAGGAGGAGAGAGGAGAACAGAGGAGAGGAGAGGAGAACTGGAAACTTCAGGCGCCACTCACCACTGGACCCGATCTGCCGTCTAACCCATGAGCACCCTGGCGTGGCGTTGTGCACACATACACACACACACCGTTAGAGAGCAGAGGATGGAGGGATGGTGGAGGAGGTGGAGGAGGGTGTGGA
>OOFG01001167.1:0-14800 GCA_900323295.1 Molva molva | reverse complement strand
GGTGGGGGGAAGTGGATGGTGCACATTCATTCTAAGTTTTAGAAAATTTGATTATATCACAAAGAATACAATTGTTCAGTTGCTTGCGTCGGTAAGATTTTGTAGGATTCATATTTTAGCTCCTCATTATTATTGACTTTGTATTTCAACATAAAGCAGTGGCAAGTGCAGTGTTCACCACCTACAGGAGTAGATCACCACTCCTGTTTGCCAGTCAGAACGACAGCCAGTCATCATCAGCACTACAAACACTCTGCATGTCAGAAGAATACAAAGAAGACGGAGGAAGGAGAGCTTTCCTCCTGGATCGTAAAACAACGCGGTGCATAACAACGTTGGAAGTGAAGACATAAAAAACAAACACTCGAGTAATTTCATTAACCACGAGCGTTCTCCGTCAAAACAGACCCGCCGCGACGGCTTCTGCACTTCCCTCATCGAAACCTCCCACCTTCAGTAGGCTACCTTTTTACCCGCCACACACTGCAGCTCAAAGGGAAGCGTAATTATAAACCTCCCACCCAGACAGGGTAAGGGTGTGACTGCGAGCCGTGGGAGACAAGCGGCCGTGTGAATGAGCCATCGAAGCAGTTCACTTCCCCTCCAAGGTTTGATTTTTTTTTTGGTTCAGAAAAACATTGACTTTGTAAGGTACTTTTTTTTTTTCTCTCCGCCTTTTCATCCTTCCAATTTAGTGTGTCACAGAGACCTCCCTCCCATTTCAACAGGGCTTTACACGCAGCCCACAATTACATGGAGATAGGCTCGGCGCTGTGTTCGCTCTTTGAAAATCAGGGGCGAGAATATTCTCGAAGAAGATAAGATGGCCTCTTTCTTTCTCTCGTTGCACTTTGAATCACCGATCATAGCCAAGAGGACATCTCATTTACGAGTCCTATTTAGAAAGTCTCACGTTTCTGTCCTTCCTGCCGTCCTTAGGTGGTCATCTGAACCCGGCCATGACCTTTGCCCTCTGCCTCCTGGGGAGGGAGCCTTGGAAGAAGTTCCCCGTCTTCTTTCTCTTCCAAACGTTGGGCGCGTTCCTGGGCGCCGGGATCATATTTGGCATGTATTCTGGTAGGCATCCTTGAATTGTAAAATGGCTACGCTTTCTGAGTTCCATCCCTGACGTCCACGGAGAACCTGCATGCTTCCTACAGCCAGGGGCCCCACCCCTACCTAACTGAGGGGCCAATCACACAGAGCCACTCCTCAACAGACGCGGACGATTCAAAAAAGCCTGGACAGAGTGCTTTGTTCGAGCCGCTCTGAGCACAATTCTGCCGTTATAAACTATTTTAACAGTGAAGATTGATTTGACAATATGCACGTTTGATTAGATTTTTTAATAAACGATTATCCCTACACTGCCCAAATCAGCTTCTCGACTTTGTTGTGAAGCGGTGCTGTTCCGCGCCCAGCACTCAAAGTTGAACATATTTCAACTGTTAAGCGTTGGTAAAAAAAACACCAGAACTTTGAGGTGCATCGCAAGAAGGGGAGCTCAGCACAGGCACTCCGTACCACAAACACAACGGTGAAGCGGGCACTGCGTCTTTAAAAACGCTGTTCTGTGTGATCGCCCATATCGAACCCATTTGGTCCTCTTAATGTAATCTAATAATCGAGCACCGCCATGGCACCAACAAACATACAAGATCAATGGTTATTCAAAATTTACAAACGGGGCCTGCTGTCAGGCAGTGATGAGAGTCATGGAAGCAGGTGCTTACAGTTAATGAAGCTGAAGGTATTATCAACACTGAACACAGTAATGTGCATGTTCCCACCAGATGCACTGTGGAATTATGGCCAGGGGACGCTGTTTGTGGATGGGACGAACGCCACAGCAGGGATTTTCGCTACGTATCCCTCCAAACATCTCACTCTGCTCAACGGATTCTTTGACCAGGTAACAAAAGTGTCAGACATTATTTTGTCACATCTCTTAGCCCACAAAAAGGATACGATTAAATCGGTGTCACACCAATTGCTCCAGATCATATCACAAGAACAACATACACATTTAAGAATTGCCAACTGTGACCCCAGTGCTAGATAGCTACAGGGCACAGATGGAGCTCCAAAACAACTTCATCAGTCCCTAGGCCCTCTCCCTGGCTCTAGCCCAATTTAAATGATCATTGTTTTGTGAATCCTCCCAGTGGAATTGCTATCCGGCTATTAAAGGGCCCCTAAAATCCACACTTTGGGTGAAATTGATATTAAATTGAAAGCATGTGACACGGAACAATAGTTGTACTCACGTACGGTGACAGACAGGCAATGAGGACTGCCTTCATTGAATCTGGTTTTTATTGAGTTAGTCCTCTGAAGTGCGGTGGATGTGATTTTTGTTTTGGGAAATATAGATAGGGGGAGGCGCTGAGGGGTGGTTTAGCTGTCAAGTTGTTTCACAAGATCGTTTTTGGAATGTACTCCCTTTGCCCTGTGGCGCTTGGAAATGGATTTATGCAGCTTTAACTTTAGATGTGAAAAAAAGGAAGGAAATTCAACTTGACATAATTGCACGTGTTAATGCCGAGCTAAAATTGTGGGGATGCCAGAAATATATTGAAATATAAATGAATATCCGGAAATATCTGTGATATCTGTTTGTCAGTCTGCAGCGTTACGGTATTAGGAAGTAAATACAAGCTCACTGCACAGGTCACCATGTTATGTCTTAAGCACCGTTGGCCTTTTCTGTTGTTGCACTTTTTGAAGGGAATGAGTTTTGCTTCTTTTTACACAAAGTTATACCTTTTGTTCAAGAAGAATATCTGCTGTGTTTTTCACCAAATAAATTGACCAATCTTTATCTTACAAATAAATAGGCCATTTAGGAGATGTTCATTTAGATCGGAAGCCACTGGCTTGTGATTGGTTGAGAGCTGTTGGTGATTCCGTCTCCCTTATATTACTAGGGACAATATTCCTCGTTGGATAAAATGACAAACTAGAAGGCGTGGTGTCTGGCCATTTAATAACGATTTTAATCTTTACATTAATTGCATAACATCCTAGACTGGACAAAAACATCAAAGGCAAAACCATTACACCCTCCCTAAACTAAAGACCTTATTAAAGACCTTATATAGGAAGGCCTTTAAATCAGTTTTAGTTAGTTTCTAGTTAGTGTTTATCCTTTTTGGCTCTACTTGCATGTTCGGTTTCAGCCCTGTACAGCACTTTCAGATTTGTTCAATGAAAAGCGCTTTCATTTAATTATTACTACATTACTATAACTGAAAACAAAACCCCACAATGCACTCTGTGTCCACTGTGTTTCAGGTGATCGGAACAGCCGCATTAATCGTGTGTATCCTGGCTATCGTGGACCCCCACAACAACCCCATCCCTGCGGGCCTGGAGGCCTTCACGGTGGGCCTGGTGGTGCTGGTGATTGGCCTCTCCATGGGCTTCAACTCGGGCTACGCGGTGAACCCGGCCCGGGACCTGGGGCCTCGGCTCTTCACCGCGCTGGCGGGATGGGGCAGCGAGGTGTTCACGTGAGTAGCCAACACGTTTTAAATAAAGTACTAAACATGTATATCCCTTTTTTTGTGATTAGAAAAAGGGATACGTTTCGCTGTGAATGCTTTTTGGGTTGTAACCGAGTAGTGCACATAATGGAAACAATGAAGGACCTTTGTACTGCAGCTTTTTACATTTCTCGAGAAACTTTCTAGTTACTCATGAAACAGGGAAAATCTCAGAAGACCTGTCGTCTGAAAATATATAGCTATAACTTTAGCTACAACCCAAGCCACTAGAGGGCGCTACTAGAAAACGTACACAGTGCGGGTTTAAAATAAGTGAAAGAATTTTGATAGAAGTGTCTGCTGCTAAATGACTAAAATGGTAATACAAAGCAATTAAAATTGTAAAATGAATCCTAAAGAAGATGTGGTATCCAATAGATCCTTGTGCTCTAAACACTGCGGCCATTTGCCTCCACAGAGTGAAAGGCTACTGGTTCTTGGTGCCCTTGTTTGCCCCGTTCCTGGGGGCGGTGTTGGGGGTGGGGGTGTACCAGCTGATGGTGGGCTACAACGTGGAAGGAGAGGCCCGCATCAAGAAAAGACGAGAGGAAGAGGAAAGCCTCAAATGTACAACTATAACCACCATCAATGAAGAGGCATAAGAAGCTTTTGTCGTTTGTTGCCATTTAAATATTTTACGTTATATATTTTTCGTAAAGGTTTTACGTTTCCTACATATTTTTCTGTAGATTGTCTTGAAGTATGTTTGATTTATTGATTGAAACTAAAATCCCTTTATAAAATGTCTGATTAATCCATTAACTCACTCCATAGTCGTATTTTCGATTATTGTATAGTATTAACACTGCCAATTATTTTTATAGGAATTATATATTATTTGTATGCGAGGAACTTGCTGAGAACTTACTGATTTCAAAATATATTGTTTTCAAAATGTAGCTGTATCTCCAAATCCTGAAACTCACGGTGTGCAGAAAAATAACCATTGTTAGCATTTAGATTAAAACAAAGTAAGAAATAAATGAAAACAAAACTCAAAAGGAAAGGTGTGACGAGATTTAGAATATGCAGTTATACATAGAAAAGAAGGACAGCTATTGAAAGCAACTGCTTTTCAATTTAAACATGTCAATCTTCTGATCTTGTTTTTTTTACCTTGGTGATAGGACACTGCATGCCATCTCCTGTCCCCTCTCCTCCTCTCCTCTACTTGTCTCCACTCCTCTCCTTTCCTTGACTTCTCTCCTAAGCAATTGAAATCCATATCGTCACATTGCCACAATAGCCTCTTAAGACCATCCAGATGTTCACGTTTCACAATGAACATCATAAGTTACATTGTTCAGAAACCTCCAGCCAATCAGAATGACGCTCTTGCTCTCTTCGCTCTTGGCGAATCCAGTTGAAAGTAAAGAAAAAAACCTTCTGCTCTGAGGAAAGCCTTCCGTGCAGATTTCTGTTCATCTTTTAACATCGTTCATCACATTTAAAAATATATACTTTGGGGGTTTTTGAATCCATTTACCCCGCCCCCTTGCAACGCCGCTGGCCCCATATGTCGACATCTTCAAACTCCATCGTGATGTTCAAATATATAAATGCATTCAAATAAAAAATATGAAGTCCTAAATTCTTGCAAAACTACTTGAATTCCATGGGACTCCTAATTAGCGGCTTCTGGAACCTTCCATCAGAGAGTTTTGAAGAACAAGTAGAATTCAGCCATCTCTTTTTTTCCCTCCGCAGAGATAAAACTAGATAAAGGGCATGTGCATAAAAACGTCTGTTGAGGCTGTGGGATGTTTTACTCTTAATCTTTTACCTTATCTTGGACAGCGGTGATTTGTGAGGCCGCAGCTGTAGACCCCATGTTTTACACCGGGATACATGCGCTGTAGCGATGGCAGAGTGTGCACCTCAGTGACCAGAAGCCTTATTCCTACACAACGTGTAGACGCAAACAATTATGATTGATGTAATTAATGAGATCTAACAAGGCAAACCCACTTGAGGCAACCTCACGCTGGAATGCAATTTATAAAGAAATGAAAAGGAAATGTGTGGAGGAGTGTGTACACCGGGTTTTATGACTTTCTTTGAGGTCACAGCCCTTTCACTTTTTCTGTGTGCATAGGTCAGTGTATGTTCGTAGAATATTTCAATAAGCCGTCTGGGGTTTACCATCCTCTTCTTTTATTTCCTCTTCTATTCAACCACAACACCCACCATATTATCCTGCAACCACTGCCAAACTTAACCCCGAGTGCTGAACCCGACCTTAACATTTTCCAACCTCATTTGTTTGGCTTTCGCACGATAGATGGAGCCTTTTAACGGGGCAAGAGGGGAGCCAGTGCCTTGCCTTTGACCCTTCGTTCTAACGCAGTAATGGTGGTCGATGTGGGGGGGGGGGGCTCCACATGCCCTTTATACAAAACATTCAAGCATAATTTGTTTGGGGTTTTCTTTATGTCCACATCTTCCTTATACTTTGGCCTCGTAAGAGGAACGGATAATAAATCCAAGACAATATCGACCCAGGTTACCCCAAAGCTACCACTTTGAAAGCACTACTGAAACGTACACAAGTAAGGTATTTAAGTTAGGTTTTTGCATACACATTGAGTTTGCAAAAAACATAATTGAGATGGGGGTGTGGGGGGTCATACTATGATACTGCTCCATAACAACAAGCTTTACCCAGGAGGATTGACCGGCTGGCGAGCAGCGAGGTCAGTCCATACTGAGGCCAGTCCATATTGAGACGCTGTAATTCACATCCAGATTCAGGGAAGGGGCCTGTTTTTAGTTTGTTCAATCGATGATCGGACATAAATAATTGATTGTACTTTGAGAATGCGTGCAGTATGCCGACGAGAGCCTAATTTAGCCGGTCAGAAGCCCACCATGGGTTTGAATTCCCCAGGGCTGTCACTCATGTCAAGATGTGGTCCCAGATCACATGTCAAACTCATCTTCCTCCCATCTTCGTCTTCCTAGAGCGGTTCAACACATTTGCACGGTTGGCTAGAAAACTCCAGAAGCGTGCTGAAATATTTATATTGTATTGTATATTGAGTATTCTAATATTTCCATCTGTTAGAATGTAAATCACATGCTTCATCTAATTCTAAATGATTGTTATTATTATTAGTTATTATTATTATTAATCCTAGCTTATTAGTCCTAGCTCTTCCTATTAACTGCAGATTCAAGTGACATAGTAACAACTATATAAAACATCTAAATGTATAGATGAAGAAATCCACATGCAAAGTTTCCCTGTACATTTCCCTAATCCAAATACCCTTTTTACAACTCTGATACATTTTTCTTAATCATAAATTGTATTTTTCATTTGGATATTCCAGAGATTTCTGAATACCCTGAAGGCCCTGACAGTTGGAAACTGGAAAACAAAATCAATATCCTTACTTTACTGGAGAAATAACTCAATAGTTTTTGTGTAGTCTGTGCAGTTGGCCACTCTGTCTGAACGCTATAAAACTGACTCAGTGCAGGCTGAGGGTTTTATGCACACATTAGGATGAAATGGACATCCACTAACAACATGTAAGTGAAACAACTTGTGAGGAACCCAAACGCAATGGCCATCCTATAGGGCTTATAAATCAGAATGCATCATGGGATTTTTTGTTGGCAATTCTGCGCCATATTGAGAGGATTCAAGGGAGTTGTAGTACTGTAAAATCCTAAATCAACGTAAATATACCGTAACCTAGGCTAATGGCAAGTTTGTTCTGTCACATCTCGCATGAAAAACGCTGTGGCTGTTTCAAACACAATGTCTCTCTATAATTACTAAACCATGACAAAAAAACTACAACAAACTTGATTACTAGGATGCCTATGCTCTTTTGCTTCCAAAATGGAGGTAGTCATTGCGGTGTGACGTCCTGTTGTACAAGTCCTATGAGTAGCAAATGCACAAACAATGAGGATTCCAGGATAATCAAAAGGATAATCAAAGCAAGCTACACTTACTCATGTTTCCAAAATAATTGTGTCTGAAATTGATTTGTCAAAAAGACACCTATAATTTACATTTATCCAGAAAATAGTATGATTTCCATATAGGAAAGACAAGCTATTGGTTCTTTTTAACTGAGCAAGCCCTCACCTTGAGTGCAGAGTAGTCAAGGTGAAAGTTCAAATCAGGCAGTATGTGTTTGTAGGGAGGGTCAGAGTTAAGAACATTTCAGCGTTGCTTACTGCACCACTTAACCAGCAATATGTCCTTTTGGTGTGAACATTATGCAAATTGAGTTAATAGTTCTCCTGTGCTTTCAAATGGTGCGAGGAGGTTAGGAGAAGTGAAAGTGAAACTGAAGAATGCCTGGGGAACGGGGAAAATACATAATGCATGACAAAAGATCTGCAACCAAGGGTCGCTACAGTCAATTATTGTTCATGTTGTAGGAATGGGCTTCATTTCCAGATGTGTATATTACTTGGTTGACACCAAAGATTTTCCATCACTAGTCCAAATGAACTCCTAGTGGTTGAGTGTATTGAAGTGTTGATGGATGGGTTTTATACACCTGGTTTTTATTGATATTGGAGGAATGTATCAGGAGACGGTGTGCATTTGAAGTTCAAAAGGACACAACCGTCTTTGTAGACTACAGTGTTTGGTTCTCTAGTCTAAAATGCTAAAGTTTAAGGGCCCCTAGTTCAAAATATATCCCTTTGTGACATCCCAAGTGTGAGTGTCCACACAGATGTATGAGGGGAGGTCTCAATCCCAGCCTACCAGTTCATGCAGTCCAGCAGCTGGGCACGCCCACATTGTGGAATAGATGGAAGGGATACATTTTCAAAATAGTTGGTAATGGTTCTTCAAAATGTATAATTGGGGCACTTTTAGAAACCATCAAAGTAACAAATGCACTATTAGTATTGTCCAAAACACAAATAACTCCATCTCTGCATAAATAAAATCAATGCAATTCCCAATGGGAACAAAAAAAAACTAAAATCTATCAGGCAGGTCGGGCTGATGTGACATTCTGCTCAAACTTTAGAGAAGTGCTATTTTGACATTTGGAAGTCCTTGTTGGCATGACCTTTGCTGTATAGTATTACCAAACAGGCGAAGAGTCAATCCCAAATATTTTTCTTGTAAAATGATGCTATTTACCTATCAAATGGCTTCCATGATGGGCACAAAGTGAAGCATTTATGTTTGTGAATCGTTTGGATTTTATTTACTCAGACACGCCAATCAATCTACATCCTTAGGGACATCCCATACCTCTGATCTCCACATGGGCCGTGGCCATACCAACTGTCACCATCAGAAGCCTACATCTGTAACCTACGAGTGTAGCTACAGGCTATTAACTTACTTCAGTGTGTAAGTCATGGAAACCGTGTGTTACCCAACCACCTTGCAATTTACAAGTGTTTATACAACACAAAATAAGACCACACACACACACACACAAATTGTGACCTTACAAAATCAAAATGGCATGACATTTTTTCCCCAAAGGAGAGCTTTAGATATACCGTTGCAATAATTATCCTCAATATTATTCTATATTATTGATGATAGATTGAACACTTATTTTTACAACAATTTGTCATTCATTAAATTATATATGAATGGTTTATCAAGGCTGTATGAATGTATTGGTTAAACAGTATCTGATTCAGATTGGGTGCAATCGTCATTCAATTATGTAAATAAAGGATTCTGTTATCAAAATATATATATTTTTATAAAAATAATTTTTAAAAAAAGCTTAATTTATGATTGCCATTTATTATCCATTAATCTATGATGCAAAAATATCTTCATTGTCTACACTTTGATTTCTATTATTGCTATATATGCATTTCAAAAGTATAACAAAAACACTGTCTCGTCCAAATAGAACAAACGAACATAACACATTATTAATGACAGTGGCGTAGCGCCACTGTGTGGTCAACTAATAAATGACATCCCACCATTAGACCTGTTGTTGACATTTCAAGTTTGAATGGTCCTCGTGAATAGCTGCTAGCAATTACGCTAAGCGTGATTAAAGTGCACCTAGAGACAACACAGAAGGCAATACAAATCGTTGCAATCCTTTCGATCTCAGACTAGTTAGATTGAAAACCGACAGGGAATCAGGCGAACAACAACAATCTAGAATCTCTGCAAGTTTTTCGAATTAATGGCATGCAAAGGATCAGTCTTCAATGCATTAGGAAAATAAATCTACAACTCGTCTGTGATGAAACTAGTCTAATTTGTACCTGCAGTGTCGTGTACCTGTCCCGTTCTCCGCATGTTAAGTTAATTGGAGACCTTAATTTCCCCACAGGTGTGACTATATTCAGAAGAATGATATCCACCCTCGGTCTACTTGGGCTGAAAGAGGATCATGAATTGTAGGGTTATCCCGGTTTACCGCAACGCAATTTCCGGTCTCTTACTTCCTATGAGCTGCGTACGTCAGTCGACGTTACACAGTCCCCGGAGCGAGAAGAACATGACTAGAAAAAGTCAGTGAGGTTTTTTTTTACCAAGAATTTGACAAAGCAGTACCCGAAACATTTAACGGAATCGTATATCCCTCTATCGGAGCGAGAAGAACATGACTAGAAAAAGTCAGTGAGGTTTTTTGTTACCAATAATTTGACAAAGCAGTACCCGAAACATTTAACGGAATCGTATGTCCCTCTATCGGAAGTTCCTCCCTCCCGCCAGTAACACAGATTTGGAGCATCCCGGTCCAGGCGTTCCGTTGTGAGACGAGAATAGGCTGAGTGAGCAAAGAAAAAACAATAACACAGGAAAAAAGTGAATTTCATAAAACATTTAGCAACATTAAGCAATTGGTAGTGATTAAGCGTTTCTAGGACTATTGTTATTATTTTTGTTTGCAATCATTTATTATGGTTTTGTACGCCCTAAAACCACTATTATATTATACAATATATAGACTACTGGGGTCATCTAGTGGTCAAGCCCATCTACTGCCGTTAGAGTAGACCTAATAAGATAAATGCAACCACTTGCTCTATGATGCGAGTCTGGACCACCCTGTGTCATTCATTTAACACAAATACAAATAGTCCTACGCAGGGACACAAAGAGATCAGCAACTACATGGAACTGTGACCATTATCCCAGCAACCTTTGTTTAGCTTTCTATTAACGCTCTCACGTTACATATCCAGCCAGCATTTCAATAAAAACAATAGGCCTAATATTAAAAAAAATGATAAAGTAAAAGATTTACTTGACCTCTGTCAACATTTCGTTCCAGATACAAAATTGTTTGGTATGCAACTCACAATTTTATCTCACTCATTCTCCGCATTCCTTTGTTCTATTTGCCACCGCACCCACGTACCTGTGTTCCGGAACCAGATAGGGACAAGTCAGAGTAGGCACACAATGCATAGCTCACCAGTTTTGTGTGTATTAACCAGAGCCCCACACCTTGGAGATTCACTGATAGGAAGTATGCAGAATTTCTGCTTTGCTTCCTTGCCAGAAGCGACAGCGTCTGATATTTCTGACACTACTGTTTTGTTATGTTCTTTACTCAATAAAATATAAGTTGAATCATACAAAAAGTTTATTCTCATTTAGTCCCTTAATTAAAGGTGACGTGTGTAGTATTACATGTGTAATTTTGAAAGATTAATTAAAAATTTCAGATGCCATTTTCAACACATTGAATTCAAGTACAACATTCATTCACATTTTTTCTTTCCATTCACCATTCCATCACTTTTTTTTTTTCACAAAGTCTCTCTTTTGAGTGTGTGCGTGCGTGTGTGTTTATAAGCCCAATCTTGTGATATGGTGGAAGCCATATGACAGTGGCAATGGCAGTCATCAGTGTTTCAGGGATGCCGTGGCGTGTGAAAATGAATTTCAGGTGGACAATGTCATCAGTCAACCTGGAGGGAGTGAGCTGAGCTATCTCCACGTACCTGGATGCATAATCCACGACCAGCAGGTAAGTCTTGCTTCTCAGCATGAAGAGGTCAGCTCCAAACAGCTCCTTGCTATTTTGCCTCTCTTTGCAGCATGGTCGACAGTTGAGCACCAGTTCATTCAGTTGCTGGCTCAGGCCCAGCCACCACACTGACTGTCGTGCACGCCCTGATGGCCTTCGTGCAGTCTGGTGAGCACATCATTCCTCATAGCTGAGGAGATGACAAGTCTGGTTCCCTTCAGCAAGAGTCCATCTTTCACTGTGAAAAATGCCTGTTCTGTCCAATATGACTTGAGTGTTGGTTCCCTGTTGCTGTGCACCGGCCTGCCTTCCTCACAGCTGCATCACGCTTGCACACACACTGTCCCTCTTCAGCTGCTCTCTCAGCTCATCCAGGTAAGCAGTGCTTGCAGGTAAGTTGTCTGTAAGGGGGTCTGCGTAGATGTTTGTATCCTCCAGTAAATCCTTTTCCTCTGGTGTTGCACCCCTCTGTGCTGGAGCCTGTGGCAGCGTGTCAGCTGTCAACAGACACTTCCCAGGCACCTGAGCAACGGAGTAGGAGTAACACATCAGCCGCATACGGAACCGCTGGATCCCTGGGTGGAGGGCATCCAAGGGCTGGTGGTCAGTCTCCAGCTGGAAGGGTTTGCCGATGAGAAAGTTGCGGAATCTCTCACAGGCCCAGGCCAGTCTCAAGGCCTCCTTTTCCACCTGCGCGTTTCTCTGCTCTTTCTGGGAGCGAGATCGTGACACATAGGCTACCGGCTTCCACTGATCCTCCCACTTCTGGAGAAGAACCCCTCCCAGGCCGCAGGAAGAGGCGTCCGCTGACACTTTGACCCCCCTGTTAGGGTCATACATAGCTAACACAGGTGGGTTGTCAGCGTGTCCTTCAGATTCTGGAAAGCTCTGGCCTGCTCGACACCCCACACCCAGCAGTTCTTCTTCTCGCAGAGGTTTAACTTTCTCAGCCAACTGCAGGATGGACTTCCCCAGCTGGTTTAAATATGCAGAGAAAACTCATCAGCTCACTCACATTAGTTGGCTCACCCATCTTCATTATAGTCTATGTCTTCCTCGGGTCAGGCCGAATGCCAATGCTGGAGATGATGTGGCCCAAAAAGGTCACCTCTTGCTTTGACAGGTCACATTTGTCAACATTCAGCGTGATACCAGCCTTCTGGATCCTCTCCATCACAGTATGTAGTCTGGTGTCATGCTCCTCCTGCCCCGACCCCACACCAGCACATCATCCGGCAGAAGACCCCCTGGAGGCCACCTGTGACCTCTGTCACCATTCTGTTTTGGAAGTGTTCTGGTGCAGAGGCAATCTTAAAAGGGAGCCCGTGGAAGTGGTAACGCTCGAAGGGTGTGATGAACGTTGTGTATTTTGCTGAATCTTCAGTCAGGGGTATTTGCCAGAACCCCATATTGGCATCCAGTTTACTGAAGATTTCCGCACCTGCCAGCATTCCCAGTGTTACCTCGACCGATGGTAGGATGTACTTTTTCCTGCATACAGATTTGTTGAGCTTTGTGAGATCGACACATATACGCACTGCCCCAGTCTTCCTCGGCACCACCACGATGCCGCCGCACCAGTCCGTCGGTTCCTCCACTCTGCTTATCACCCCGAGGCCTTCCATGCGTGACAGTTCATGTTTCACTTTGTCCATTAATGTCAGTTGAATCCATTCAGGGAGGGTCTTCAGGGAGAACGGTTCAGCATGTGGTTTGAGGCGAATGGCATATGGCTGACGCATCTCTCCGAGGCCGCGGCACAGCTTGGGCTAGCTTGTTCTCAGAGTCTCTATGCTGATGCGGTCCAGACGTGCAACCAGCTCAAGCTTACTGATAGCAGGCCTCCCCAGCAATGCCGTGTGCAGGTGTCTCATGACGTATCGTCTTCTGTCACCCTTCTAGCACCTTTTCTCAGCAGCAGCTCGGCGAGGCCCACAACATCCAAGGGATTTCTCCCAGGTACCATCAGTGGCCTTGATGCAGCAGTGAGGGCGGGAGGATGAGAGTTGTTGAAAAGCTCTTTAAACACAGTGTGTGGTAAGACAGTAACATCAGCACCTGTGTCAATTTTAAATGGCACCTGTCTGTGATTGATTGTTGGCTGTGATGCTGCCCAGGAACACTCCATTCTTAACATCCTCATCATCCTCTTCTATCTCATGCACACATTAAGATGCTGGGCACATTCGCTTGTAGTGTCCCCTTCTCCCGCCTGAGTGGCATTGTACATCACTAGCAGGACAATCACCCTTTGAATGGGATGGGGAGCTGCTGCCTTTGAACCAATAAGTGTTCTCAGCTTTGCTGTACTCGGTGCTGTGTGTCTTAGCTGCTATAATGTTGAAGCTTGTTTTTAGCGTTGCCCTTGTTACTGCCTTTGAACACTCTGTCTGTCTATGGAGTTACTGTCACTGGTCTCCAACCTGGTCTCACCTCTCAGCGTGACTTGCTGGTGTTCCACCTCCTCACTCTGCCACACCCTGGTGAGCGTCGACTCTCCCAGAGCCGCCTGTTCCGCAGCCCCACTGCGATCCTGTCATGAATTAACTCATGGTGTAGCAGTTCATAGTTGCAGTGTTCGGCTAGCACATACAGGGCAGTGACAAAAGAGTCCAGAGTCTCATTTCCCCCTGTGTGCGCATATTGAAGTTGGCCCGCTCGTATGTGACATATCTCTTCACTATGAAAAACTCTTGGAAGGCGTCGCGAATGCCCTTGTCCCCTTTGTTTCCTCAGTCAAGGTCAGCCCACGCAAAACATCGTCCGCCTCATCTCCCATACAGTATATCAGAGTGTTACTTTGATTCCTCAGAGCTAGCATTCAGGTTACTTGCCAGACGAAATCTGTCAAACCTCCTTATCCATTTGGCCCACTCTTTCGGTCTTGAAAAGTCAAAGCTCTCCGGTGGCTGTATGCTAAACGTAGCGCTAGCACCCGGCAATGCTACTCTCTGTGCAACTGCCGCTGCCTCCTCGCCTGCACGTTCATCTGCCATTCCGCTGTCCTTTCTTCTCTCTTTTTAACTTTACCGTCTAAGAGCTGCCCCAACGCTACTTCCGACGAGATCAAGCTTAGCTCCACGTACTCACAGGACTTCTGACACCATGTCGTGTTATAGAATTAATACTAGTGAGTCCAACTATATATTTATGTGGAGTTTATTCAGAACATGACTACACGCATCACGGTCACCTCTAGACTGCCCCCTGACCCTATCTGATGATGTCATCATACCGTGCCTTAATGTATGGCACCTTATCATAACATTACGCCATAGGAATGTCATAAATTGACACATGGCTAAT
>OOFG01001166.1:0-13924 GCA_900323295.1 Molva molva | reverse complement strand
ACGCTAGGGATGCAACAATTATAGATTTTGATGGTACGATTATAATCTGAGGAATAATCATTTCAGGATTATTATGCATTAACTTATTTCACAACACTAAGGCTGTATAAAATCACATGAGCATTCTTTAGTTAAAGGTTTTATTGCATTTTTTCAACATTTCTTAGTTGGCTTGTTGTTAACCGTTAGTGCCTTTTGAAACATAAATAATGCAGGAACAGTGGAAATAAATAAAAAGGAACATAGTACATATCTCTATGGAATCAAATATAAGCTACATATTAGCAATGCATTTCCCTTCTGATTAAAACCAGGAGTCAAAGGCTGCAGGACCTGTGTCTGCATCAGGGCCCTTTTACCCAATTATTTACAGTCCTTTCAGTTGATATTATAGTGCAGGAATGTGAGCATGTTCACGTTTTCAGTGCTCAGTCTTGACCGCTGAGGAGACAGGATTTGTTCAACTTGTACTCAACATCCTTTCCGAAGGCACGCCTGTAGCTGGGATACATGGGGACTTTCTAGCCACTTCAGAAAGCATTGAACAGTTACAGTTTTACTTCAGAATCAAGGTTTTCTTGGGTTGATGGGATTGCACCTGATGCTGCTGACCTGTTCCTTGCAGTGGTGATTCGCTGTAACAATCCATATAGGCTCTTCTCTTTCCTGTTTGTGGTGGTGTTGGAGGAGGTGCTTTGCATGGTTGCTGCTGGAGGCTGTTCTGTGTCTGGAGGTTTTTGTGTTGTAAGTTCCAGTGCTTCATCACTGCATGCCTTGACTGTGTCATCCAGATTCTCGGCAGAGCTTCCCTTAAACCCTGGATCCACAAAACTGGATATGTTCAGCAAATTCTTAATTTGCTCTGTATATCTTAGCTGCAGTAGCAGGTCTTCCCTCATTTTCCGTTTCACTTGTTTAGTGAGAGTGCGTTTTTCCTCTTGATCTTGAAGTATCTCACGGTTGATGTGCTCCAACACTGGCTTCAGGGAGGGAAGTGTGACTTGTCTCTCTGAGGCCTGGACGTCAGTGAAATCATGGAGAGGGCAAAGGAGCTGGCTTACTTCCTGCTGGACAGTGATGTCATTGTCTTTAGGCATGAGATGTGTTTCTGTCTCCTGCTAGCACCCCGCAGATGGCCTGCTGCTGCATTCCAAACGTGGGTCCCCACCTGGCGACCCCATCGTGAATCAGTACATGCTCAGGGATCGTCAACCCTGCCTGCTTCTTCTGAAGCGCTCGTTTCCGTTTCCAGCTTGGAGAAAACCCTTGCACCAAATGCCGCCACACTCTGGTAGTGGATTCCAACCTTGGCATCTTGAGGACTTTGGAAATTGCCAGATTTAAATTGGGACCAAAACAAGAAAACTAAACACAAGGAAACTTTTCAAAGACTTTCTTCATGTGACTGGCTGTCTGTTGTAATTCCAGACAGACTCTCTTCCTTTATCTTCCAGGCCTGGAGCATGTTTTCCATCATTTCAGTGATATTCTCTGCGGTGTGGTCTTCTGGAAAATACATTGTCTCAAGACAGTGAGACCTAAGTTGCCAATAAGAGGAGATATAGTGAACTGTAAAGCTCATAAAGGGTTCACCTCCACCACCAGTGCTGGTCCACAGGTCTGTAGTTGCACCAAACTCACCCTCTGCCAGCTGTTCCTCCACACTCGCTCGGACCTCCTTGCTCCTTGTATATGCTCGGGGTTTTGTTTGTGGAGAAGTAGGTTCTTGTTGGAACTTTGTATTGTGGCATTGCCTTTTTCATTAGATGAAGGAATACACGTTTTTCTACAATAGGAAATGAAGGCAATCAATCAAAGCCAGAAAATGAATCAAATCTAATTTTGATAGTCGATTCATTGTTTAAGTCATTAATCTATAAATAACATTATAGATTAATGACTTAAAAGTATAACTAACAAACATTTGCTGCTTAATGTTAAAGTTAAATTCAAATATTTAGTTCATGGATCATTATAAAAGGAATAGTTTCAATTATTTTGGTTGCTTGTCAGATAAAGCTAGCACATTTAAGACATCACTTTAGACTGGTAACTTGATGGCATTTGCTATTATTTGACATTTTATAGACTAAATGATTATTTGAAAAACAATTAAATTAATCGACCATGAAAATAGATGTTGGTTGCAGACCTGTGTGCAATATTTAGATGCTGCTCCTGAGCCTCATATGAATGTACTATTTAAATGTCAACTATTGTTTACAGAATGTTCCTATCTTCTTATTAGAATTGTTTTATTTTTTATTATTATTACTTTATTTATTTACCTTAACAGTCACAGCTTTTCTGACTATTGTTTTATTTTTCTATGTTCGGTGGTTTTATGTTCTATGCCAATTAAAAAATAATAATAAATACATGTTGGAAGTAATTTATATCTTAAGTCCCTCAACCTTTCATTATAATAAAGAGCAGTTAATATATTGATATCTCATGTGGTCATGCTCCATCGCATGTTTTAATTCTATTACAAAGTGAATATTGCATTAAATCAAATCGCATTTGCAATATGTGAAATGAAAACGTTATATTTTCCCCAAATCGCTCAGCCCTTGTACTGGGTAGGGTGGTTCTGGGTATCATCAGCTAGACATTGCTGTTTTCTCACTGGAACTCCCCGCAGTACATTGTACTTCCAAGGAATCGAATGGTTTCGATTTGGTTAGCTTGTGGTTAACCTCCATTTCCATTTTTAGAGTGAGGGACTTTTTTAAAGTAAATTTTGATGCATTACATTACATTACATTTAGGGCATTTAGCAGATGCTTTTATCTAAAGCGACAATACAATACATTACAATAAGTACATTTGTCAGAAGAAAGAGAAACAACAATATATCGCTGTCAGTACAGTGCCAAGCACTTACAATTGCTAGATTAACCCATTCCCCGTATACAACAAAGATAGCTAGGATAAGATGCTACACGGTGCTAAGTACTATTTTTAAGTGCCAGGATGTACAACATACAATAAGTGTGTACATTAAGTGCTAGGATGTACAAACATACAGTAAGTGCGTAAGAGGGGTGTTTTTAGGAGAGTAACGGAGGAGAGGCGGAGGGGAGAAGGGAGGCTATGCAGAGTCAAGGTGAACTCTCAACAAGTGAGTCTTGAGTCTCTTGCGGAAGCTGGGTAGCGACTCTGCGGTCCTGACGTCGGCAGGGAGCTCGTTCCACCATTGCGGTGCCAAAACAGAGAAGAGTTGTGACTTTGTTGTGCGACCTTTGCTTGCTCTTAGCGATGGCGGTGCCAGGTCTCCAGCTGAGGTAGTTGAGCAGAGCACTCGAGCTGGGGTGTGCGGTCTGACTAACGCTTGGAGGTAGGCAGGGGCAGTTCCGTTGACCGCCTTGTAGGCCAGTACCATCGTCTTGGATCTGATGCGAGCTACTACAGGGAGTAGTTACGCAACTCTTGGTTAAAGTACGCAGGTTACAAGTTAAAACTATGCAGAATTTGACTTTTCCTTTAAGAAAACTTTTTATTAAGCACAGTGTGTGAGGCACCCTATTATATTTGTTAGATTATTATTATTATTCCAGCAAATACACCTACCCAGCCAAAACCCTCCTGTTGCATTTGATGAAACATTCCACAATGGTAGGGGTTGACTAAAGATGGCCACAGATAAACGATTACACTGATTGGCTCAATGGTGGCGCTATAGCAATCGTCTGCAGATGCTTACTTTAAAGAAACATATCTCCTGACCCCTTTGACCTACAGTCATGAAACTTTGCACACATATGTGTCTCCTAATGATGAAAAAATTTGGCTATGACTCACGTCTGGATAGTTTTTCTGCCATTTTGAATTTTGTGAAGAAAACTAAAAACCATAATGATTTTTTGACTTGAAAATGACTGACAAACACAAAAAAACAGAGCCCCCAGGAGCCAATAACTACAGAAAAAAGTGTGGCTTAAAAACATGTATAGTAAAATCTTATATAGACATCAAGATGGACTCTTTGTACTCTTTGTATGGAGTCTTTTGTATTGGACTCTGATCTTGAGTCCAAAACAAAAGTTGTTCAGGACAGAATTCTGAACAAGATGACATCACATGTTCTACAATCAGGGTGTGGCATTCAAATGGGCATGGCTTGTGACAAAAATGACCACAGTTCCTAGTCCAAATGTTTGGTTTGAGCAGGACCAACGTTGGGACTGTTGTGGTCGAAGGTTGTAACTGCTCAAGGAAGATAAAGTCGTTTGTCACGGGTTCACCTTGATGTAGACTGTTTTGCTTTTTGCCCTGTCTTCACCCAAGATGTCTGCCACCTCTGTCCCTGTCACTTCCTATAGTACACCCAGGATGGCTGCTTCCTCACCTGGCATCCCCGTCCATCTCCACACCTGAATCCGATTACCCTCATCAATCCCCTTCATAAACAGGCCCAGATCCAGCTGTCCTGTCAGATTGTCTAGTGTGTTTATGCCTATCCTTCCAGCAATATTATTCTGATTGATTCTGCCTGCCTGATCCCTTACCTGACTACTGGTTTGGAGATTTCTGCCCTATCCACTTGGTTTTGACTGCCTGATCTGCCTGCCTACCTGGTTTGTGACCTCTGCCTGTTATTGGACTTTGATTAAAATATTTGGACACTTGCTTTCTGCCTCAGAATTCGTGCATTTGGGTTCCGGGATTTCTGAGTCGTTGCAGTACAATCTAGCCAGAAAGATGAACCCAGCCGATTCCAATCCAGTGCAGCAAGAGCTTACAGCGCAAGCCGCTGCCATCCAGCGCCACAAGGCTCAACTCCCCTCTGTAGCCAGGGGTCTTCAGGAGATGGCGGCTTGTCAGGACAGGAGTTTGGGTGCTATCCGGGAGCAATTACAGCAGCTCTCCCTGTCAGTACCAACACCTGCGGCCTCGCCTCACCTCCCACCTCCAGTGCGGAATTCCAAGGAATCAGGAACGTGTCAGCCTTTTTCTCATGTTCTCGTGTTCTCTCCTCTTGGAGCTCCAGCCTGTCTCCTATCCCGTCGGAGAGATCCCGGGTGGCTTTCATCATCTCCCAGCTCACGGGTAGAGCCAGAGTTTGGGGGACCGCTGAGTGGGAGAGGCAATCCACGGTCTGCTCCTTGGTTAAACCTTTTTCCAAAGAACTTAAGGAAGTGTTGGACTGGGAAGAGAAGCGGCCAGAGCACTGCTTAACCAGGTTCAGGGAGGACAGAGTGTTGCAGATTGTTCCATTGAATTTCGCACTATAGCTGCAGAGAAAGTCCAACTCTGCACTTGTTGCAAGAAAGTGGAACTCGGCGTCACCCTGCATGCCTTAGATCTGCCCTTCCTGTCACGACCTGCAACAGTTCTTCTTCGGAGTTCCCAGACCTGTCATGTGTTCCGTCTGAGTACATGGACCTAAAGGAGATGTTCATTAAGGTCCGCGCCTCCTCCTCACCACCCCATCACCCCTACGACTGGTCCATAGACCTCCTGCCTGGCACATCTCCACCCAGAGGTCGTACCTTCTCCCTGTCCGCCTCTGAAACCAAGGCAATGGAAAAGTATCTAAATGATTAATTGGCTTCGGGCATCATCCGCCCATCCTCGTCCCCTGCTGGGGCCGGGTTCTTCTTCGTGGGGAAGAAGGACAAGACACCTCTGCATTGATTACATAGGTCTGAACAATATCACTGTGAAGAACAGGTACCCCCTCTCACTTATCTCATCAGCGTTCTAACTGTTACAGGATGCCACTGCGTTTTCCAGGTTCGGCCTTAGGAATGCATATCATCTGGTGCGCATTAGGGAGGGGGATGAGTGAAAAACTGCATTCAACACTCCCCGGGGACATGACCAGTATATGATTGTGCTTTTCTGCCTCACTAAGGCCCCTGCAGTCTTTCAGGCCCTGGTCAATTACGTCCTCGGGGACCTGCTCAATACCTGTGTTTTTGTGTATCCTGATGATATCCTCATTGTGCGATGTGTCGAAGCCAGTGTGTCGAGTGTTCTCCAGCGGCTTCTGGAGCAACAACTCTGTGAAGGCCGAGAAGTGTGAGGTTCACGTTTCTGAGGTGTCATTCCTGGGCTTTATCGTGAAGCAGGGGTGCATCCAGATACACCCCACCAAGGTCAGTGCTGTACTGGACTGGCTCCACTCTTCCCTGAACAGGAATGGGAGACCAGGGTTCCATCTGTCCAGGCTTTCTTTCGTCGATGCCGACGCACCTGGTTGCAGGCTCGTGCCACTCAGCTACGCACCTCTGACCGGTACCGAAGAGACCCTGACCGGCTCCTCACTACAACCCTGGTCAGAAGGTCTGGCTTTCCACCCGAGACCTGCCGTTAAGAGAGAATCCAGAAAGCCGGCTCCTGGGTTCGTGGGTCTCTTCACCGTCGCCTCAAGTCCCGTGGGCGTGGGAGAAGCTAGCGGCTACCTACCTCATTTCCCAAGGAGCGTTCTTGGGTTCCTGCCTGGGCCATTTTGGATCCATCCCTTATTAGGGACTTCAGATCAACCTGGTGGGACGTCAGGAGCCGTCCCTGGAGGGGGGGTTCTGTCACGAGTTCACCTTGATGTCGACTGTTTTCCTTTTTGCCCTGTGTTCACCCAAGTTGTCTGCCAAAGACTAAACAACATGCCCGCCAGCGGCCCAAAATGGTCCAATCAAATTAAAGGAGCCAAAAGGTGGGGTTAACTTAAGCCAATCATCATCAAACTTAGTGTAGTGAAAGCCAAATGGGTCAATATTAATTTCTATAGCAATTTTTTGTGCTATAATCGACTGACGATGCAGCCTATGATGATGTTAACTAAGATTAACTTTGGGCAATCATCACCAAACTTGGTGTACTTAAAGAATGATAGGTCAAGATTTAGCAGGCTACAGTTTATTCAGATAGGACCATAGGGGGCACTACAGCGATCAATTGAAAACTTTGAACAAGCATAACTCCTCACCCCTTGGACATACTGTAATGAAACTTGACCAGACCCGAGTGTTGGACCATATGGCCTAAATTTGATATCACAATATTTTTTTGCCTAATGTCGATATCTGATATGACTCGATATTTATCGTATTAAAGTTTATAAATAATATTCCTGTATAAAACTGAACCAGACAAAATTGATTTATATTATAAACCAGAACGTTTATTGAGCAATTATAATCATCACAAAGAAATAAAGACCTTTTGCCTGCAGGTATTTAAAAATATAATAAGTCCTGTGTACGTTTCAATAATTCAGCACACATTGGTTCTGTCAGACTGATTTCAGAAATTATTCAAAAAAACAATGAGAACTGTACTTTCGGCTAAAATGTTACATGTTGATCATTGTAACAATTGTCATAAATAATTTATGTTTGCCTTTACTGTTATGATATTGGATGCCGTGCTACAGGCTATATATATGTAAGTAACAATAAGGAATTAGTAAAGATCTATTGGAGTTCAGACACTAGTCTTGCACACCAAACAAGCCATCATAGTTAGCTATGATTGAGTGTAGTTTGACAGACTACATGTAGTTTCCATGTAGTTTGACAAACATTTTATGTTTAAAGGTATGATATGTAACACTTCTGCTTTTGTAACCTCCGTTACATTTGGTCGCCTGTCAATGGCGTCATATGCCCTTCACCCCCTAACTTCTGGGGAACACATAAAAACAGTTATCCAGTAGAGACCTAATTTATTGGTATATTTCAATATCCTTCTGGCTTACTAGCTATGCTAGTGGCTCATGCCAGCCACCAAGCTGATGCAGTATTTCCCACACTTTAGTTTGGCTAAACACTTTTTTGTTTACATTTTTGTATCCGTCTGAGAGAACGACACCATTCGCGATCGATAGTTTCCCATACGTTGACATAAAAAAAAAAAGAGGAACATCTTATTTCATTGTAGAGCTGTGAGCAACTCATTGATTTGTCTATCCGTTGTTTAGGTGCTTTTTTAGGTGGGGGAAAAAGTCAGCCAAAGTTTTTACCAATGCACACATGGAAAGTCAGTTGAATCTGTATTATATGCAGTAGAAATATCGACCAAACGCTGGCCTTATAGAGAGGATTACATACCGGTGAAAAACGTATAAAGTTACCAAAACGTTCAACATGCTCATAAATAATCGTTTTGTGTTATTGTTTTGACCCCACATAACATTATCTACAACTGTTTGGGTAGTCGACTCATCAAATGGTAAGTTAAAATGATGTTACTTGCAGCAATTTCATTAGAAAGAAATGACATAACGTGACTAAACGTAACGTGAATATAACTTTAATACATACGTCGGTGAACATCATTTCGGCCTGAATCACGTCCGATAGATTTCCAAAGCCAATGTTTGTGAAGACAACAACTGGCATGACCCCAAGTTACTTAACGACGTCATCAAACTAGATCTTTTGTTATTGTTTTGAGTGACCCCTAGCGACTATACTTCATAATATACTGTACATTTAATAGTAGTTGATGCTAAAACAACCTGTTGGATAATTCTCTGTTATTTCATGGATAAGCTGTTTTGTTGAGGTATGAACAAAATTATATTTATTGTCTTTGGTGTTTTTTCACTTGGTTCAGTGAGGGGAAGTTTTCATCCATCAAATGTTTTGCCATACAAACTAACAATGTGCAAATCGATATGAATATTTACCACACTGATATGAGTTGTTAATCAATTCAGCAAATGACTGAATAGTCCTCTTGCCTTTTGTATATTTCTGGTGTCATTTTGAAGCATGATCCTGGTTGGTGAGATGGAGGGCATCTGAATTCATTGAAACAGTGTTTATTTGCAGGCCTTTGGCTGTATTTCAAAATTGCAATGGCTTTTCCTGCTGTTGGTTCAATAAATGATCGAATTCCAAACACCAAAGCCCTTGGAAATAGTGCTTGTAGTATAATCGTTAAATCAGGAACAACCGCCAAATGCACTACAATGGCCAAGGGAAGGCGGTGCTTTTAATACTGTGTTGGCAAATCTGTTCCCATGTAAGATGGCATGAAATTGTTCAGTGTTATCCAAGGGTGCTGGGAGAGGCTGCTGTACTCAGAAATTATAATCCATTCAAAATCCGGTTCGTATCAGACTATCTTCCCAAAACTGTGGACTCACCGCATGGAAGCGATTTGAGCCTGCAGTTGAGGGCTAGACAAACAAACTTGGCATGACTTGATTGCCCCATGAACCAAAAAAAGCCTGAAATAATAACCAGATTGCCCCCTCCTAACGATGGGGTTCCCTGCCAGGACCTGGTCCAGCCCCCAACCCTCCCCCGTGTCTATACACAGCTGCTGTGTCTCTCTTTTGGAGGACAACAGCAACATCTGCAAAGGTGCAACTCTGCAATGCTTCCACGATAATGCCACTGCATTTGGTACACATGAACTCTGCTCCGCTTCTAATGGGCCCGCATCAGTGAGAAAGAGCTGTTGTCTCATCTCTGTCCTCCCTCTGCGCCACTTACCTCCACATTATTTTACAAGGTCAGTCCACACACGCATCTCCCCTCCCCCCTGACACATCCTCCTGAGGAATCAGATTATGCTGCACGTTCTACGGTGAGAAAGAGGGAAGGGGGGAACTGGGAATGGAGAGAGCAGGATAGGGAGGGAGAGACCGCTTGATGAAGTGATTATGTAAGTGCCAACCCTCTATGGAAATCAGGGGAAGCCTTTAAGTGAATGAGTGTAAGGAAGTGGGTGTTGGTGTTGGTGTGGGTGTGTGTGTGCTTTTTCACACATCATCTGGGCTTTCATCTTTTCTGGCACCTATTTTCTTCCCTGCTTTGTTTTACCTATTCCACAGAAACAACTTCACCACTAATCTACCACTGTCCATGACACCTGCCGATCTGTGGAGCTGCATGTTCCCAGTGGCACGTACGCAGCGCCATGTCTAGTCTGTGGGCAAGGGTCCTTATCTGTCAAGGTTCTCCCATCATTAAAGCACCCAAAGCAGCGCTGGCACTCCGCTCGACAGAGCCAGGCTCCATGCTCCTTTTGGCCTGTTGGGAAACCACACAGTAGGTCTTCTGTGAGCCTGGACCAGCAATTATGGTTGTGTTTCCCAGCTTTTCCCCTCTTCTCTTAAGCAGCCACTTCCATTTTGACGTTGGCAACGACGCCGTTGACATTCTGCTGTCTGCCTTAGGGCAAGACTTATGAAAACCATTTCCCTCAGATAGAACAGGGCCCCATTTATAAGATAAGCCCTTCTTGATCTGAGGCCGCCTGTGAAGTTCATATTCGATTCGTCATTTGACTTCACAGTAAATGCGTGCGTCTATTGCTGCCTGTGCATGCGACCTTTCCCTGCCACCCTCCCCTCCGATGACTCAGGACCTCCACGCATGTGACTTAATGCAATATGTAGTCTAGAGCAGGACTGGATGTACAGCACAGGACGTCCTATCACATCACACCAAACCAGTTCTCCCGCCCTGCGGTGATCATGTTGCTCTCATTGTTGGGACTCCCCAGCCGGCCGGTATGAATCTTTAATGTAATGCTAGTCTTTGGGTTTTTTGTGTGGACACAATTGCTCCAACTGCAGGTCTAATAGGAAAACAGAGATCCTCGGTGGCCATTATTTGGCTAACAGTTGCATGCAGAAGCCAAAGAAGAGCTGCTTCAGCCTACCACTTACTATATTTAAGACCGTTCAAATGGCAGCGTTTGAGTGAGTCATAGTTTCCACTGTTTTACTTCCCTCTCATGCTGCCTTCCAACGCGGACTCCTCCATCCAGTCCCCACGTCGTGTTTCTGCGCCGATGACGTTCTGCTACGCTCCCTTTGGGCGGGTTAATCCGAAACACGCTAGGTTTTCTGATCAACACTGTCTGATCAATGCTGATGCAGGGGTCAAGACTAACATTTTCTGCGTGTGTCACTGGTGCCACAAACTTTCTTTTGGTGGCATCCTAACAAATTTGGTCGCACCCCTTTTTTGGCCGCTTATCGCAGAATAAGCACGTCCTTTGTCCGTACCATCCATCTGTGTACATTCATTTTTAGAAGACTCTTGAAGTAAATTGTAAAATGTTTTTATTGCATAAGTGGTCTTTTTTTTTTTCCAATGAGCGCACTCACACAAGCGCTGCGTATAGCCGCTCTATAGCATCCAGCCACTCTTTAGCATCCAGCCGCTCTGTAGTATCCAGCTGCTCTGTAGCATCCAGCTGCTCTGTAGCATCCAGCCGCTCTATAGCATCCAGACACTCTTTAGCATCCAGCCCCTCTGTAGCATCCAGCCACTCTGTAGCATCCAGCCGCTCTATAGCATCCAGCCGCTCTAGAGCATCCAGACACTCTTTAGCATCCAGCCGCTCTATAGCATCCAGACACTCTTTAGCATCCAGCCGCTCTGTAGCATCCAGCTGCTCTAGAGCATCCAGCCGCTCTAGAGCATCCATACACTCTTTACCATCCAGCCGCATCCAGACACTCTTTAGCATCCAGCCGCTCTATAGCATCCAGCCGCTCTGTAGCATCCAGCCGCTCTAGAGCATCCAGCCGCTCTAGAGCATCCAGACACTCTTTAGCATCCAGCCGCTCTATAGCATCCAGACGCTCTAGAGCATCCAGCCGCTCTAGAGCATCCAGCCGCTCTGTGGCATCCAGCCGCTCTAGAGCATCCAGCACTGCTCAAAACTTTCATTACTACCCATCATCTTAAACACAGAACAAGACCTCAAATCCATTCGACGTGTGTTGTCTTTCTGCGGCACGGCGCTCTGTGGCTCCCCTGGTCTGCGATGTTAGGAAGGAACAGGGTGCAGCGCCACTATTAACATTGTTTGGGGAGAACTATGATATCTATTTTATTTTTTATTTTTACTGGCATCAATGCAACCTGGGAAACAATGACCTCGCATCCACATAATAAATGACCACAAATGTGATCATTCTTGAGCCCTGTGACGTCCAGATAACACTTTACTAACCCTTCTACTAAAACCGTCTTCTCTCTTCCAAATGATCAGCTCAACATTGAGGAATTCCTTCCTTCATAGGTTTCCTTTAAAAGTTTGACGACCATCTGTCCATCTGCTTTGCCTCATGCCCTGTATTGATATGATAACCCATACTGGCCTTAAAGGCCCTTCATCATATCCCCTTTGTTTCCTCCTCTCTAACACTCCAACCTTCACCTTCTCTCTCCCCTACAGAGGCCAGGAGCAGCACATCCGCTACGAACACATCTACCTGACGGAGCCCAACAGCCAATCAGAGGTGGAGTATGCCGAGATTAAACGACCTCGCTTGGAGATGGGGCCAGAATCTCTGATGAGGCACTCTACCCACCGCCCCGCTCTGCCTCTGGGGGGCAGCGAGGACATGGCCAAGGTCAGCACTCCTCACTGAAGTATTCTAGGCTCACCAATTTGTTTTCCTTCTTTGCTACCTCCTCTAGTTCAGATCAGTTTTGGGAAATTCAGTGGGAACCTTGAAGTGCCTTGAAATTGGTTTCAGATCATCCCAACATTTATACTTAAGCTTCTCTTTGCTGCGCATCAGGAAAAGCAATCAAAGGTTCCCTGTGTACGCTCTTGTAAATTGTGACGAATCGTTTAAGGGACAATAAAGAGTGGTGGGCTACAGTCCTGGTCGTCATACATCACAACACTGGCGTCCCGGCTGTTTGGGCTTACTCACCCGTTGAGATAATCACCTGCTTTCAATTTGGGCTGCATTGGTTTTCCTTTACTGAGGTTACCCACTGTTATTCATTGTCAGCCGTTGGCCAACCATGTCACCTCACATCACATCACAACTGGATCGAAGATAATGTAATCCAGATTTTAGTGTCCATTACCTTAGAACGCCTTTGTTGGCTATTGATGTGAACTGACAAGAACTACCAAACGGGGGAATTATGTCCGTTGAATAATGAATCTTTTGGGAACATGAACATGTTCCTAACCTCTTATGAACTCTCATCATAAGGTCCAGGCTTATGGCTTGATCACATCCACACCTCATATAATGTGGTAAACTACATAATATTAGCCAATTGAATTCCTATGGCTCGATCGGGGTAACGTATGGTGTTTGTCTCACTTAACACATGTTCTCAGGCATGTGCTACATTCATGTATAGCATGCCCCTCATAAAGGTTACGTTGACCAAGAATAATCATTCAATTCACTATATGTCAATGCTGCTATTGCGTCAAACACACCCTTCCATAGTCTTCTAAATAAAGTTACACCAACACGACGTGCTGTAAACACGACGATGGTAAAGTCAGCTGTCTACCTCTCTTCTCTACTACTCTTCTGGATGCCTGACAGAGTGTTGTTAGACACGGCTCTCCAGCAGTCAAAGGGAGGGCTTGCACTGTGGCAGGGCTGCGGTACCAAGGCACTGGACAGACCGAGGCAGTTGCGAAAAGGCAATTAATAAATAATAGAGCTGACCTAGATCTCTAAAATAAAGGCCCCGTGTGATGTAAGGGGGACAAGCGGCAGATCAAAACGGCGAGCTCCCACATTACAAAGAGCACTTCGAACTGCCAGAGGAGGCAGTCAGCCAAGGAATGGTAAATGGATACAGCGATATAAAGGAGGCTTCTGGAATCACCCCCGCACAGAAACATGCAAGCACACACACACGCAAACACAGGCACACACAGAGAATCTGAAGATGGGAGGGAAGTGCTAGAGAGTTCTTTGGAGACCACTGCATGCCCGTTGCAGTCACTGTTTTTGAGGTGTGGGCCAGACAAACGAGGGAAGGAGATGAAAGGGCCGAGGAGGAGGTCAAGGGTAAAGGCAGAGAATCCCAGATAAAAAGGGGGAAGGAGGAGGAGGAGGAGGAGGAGGAGTACAGAGGCCAGGAACAACAGGAAAAACAACGCGTGGGCCAGCTACTATTAGATGAATTGCTGAATGGATAGTTTGCTCATGAGTCAGGGCACATTGTTTACACGGCCA
>OOFG01001161.1:4546-15967 GCA_900323295.1 Molva molva | reverse complement strand
TTATGCTATTATGGATTGAGTTAAGGGGATGTGATGCATTACATAAAATGGCCACATGAATAAATAAGGCTTGCACCCTCAGACCTTTGTATTGATAGTCACCAACATTTCATGTCTCAAAACTGGACAGCCCAAATATGCTATTCCACAATATCCTGATATTCTGTATATTAGTTTGGCTTTCTTTCATTCTTTCTCTGTGATTATCCAAAGATAGGTATCAGTAAACAGTAATCCACATATCAAATTCTTTTTAGATTCAAGCTCTGTCCGAATAGTCACGGAGCTCTCTGAACACAATATTTGGAAGACCAATTCAAAGAGGTTACAATGCTTTTCTTGTTGTTTTCTACTTGAAGAATATAAGTATCTTATTGTGTATCTTATTAATTTAATATCCACTAGTAGTGGATATCATGCTAGTCCACATTTCAGAGTAATATTTTGTCTGGCTTAAACTATTGCAAAAATGTTTTACCACGAAAACATTTGACAATAAAGACTGAAAAACCAGACTATTGGAAGTGTTAGAACGCTCCAGAATGAGAATCAAAAGGATAGATATTGGCTGGAGCAAACTTCTTTCCAAAACATTGGATTTTAATTTTCCATGAGGTAAGAGCGCTGTCCCAATACATTTCCTGCCCCTAAGGTCTGTGGGAAACAAAGGCCTGCAAAATACAATACATTTTGTTCAACAACATAATAAACACCAGTGTAAAATGCAGCATGGTATATTCATTAGTACGTTGCAACCAGCACTACCTTGCCTCATCGCCATTATCAGAGATCACCACAGTCTCTATCCATTCATTGATGGATAGTTGCTCAGCAAAATAAATTGTTGTTAAGCAAGTAACAGCTTGATGAAAAATACGAGTTATGCAATTGGTTTCACATCATTGTATTTTGTACATATTTCTTTAACACGATTATATTATATTATTTTGTATATCATTGTATATTTCTTTTTTCTTGGCTGCTTGTTTCAGACAAAGCAAGCACATTGAAGACGTCCAAGATACCTAAAAAGGTTTTTGATTGATCGGCAATTAATTGAGCCATACCAAGGCTTTAACCAACAAGCACTCTTGTAATTTTAGTCAAGTGGGTTTCACTTGACTTCAAAATTAAATTACACTAGGATGGTGGGATCTAGTGGGTGCAACAGATTGTCATGTAATCATTGAAGTTGGGCTCACTGGTGTAAATTGTTTTGCTGAACAAAATGCATCACATAATGTGGCACCAATACCTTTCAGCTCACCATGTGTGGAACGGTCATTGGATGGTGGAGGGGGGGGTGCAAGTGAGTGAATCAACACACATACTCCGAGTGCAAAAAGGACCCATGCAACACTGAACACAAAAAAGTTCACCTCAAGTGTTAAAGTCGGACAGGTGAGTCAGACAGACAAACAAGCAGGCAGGTACTATACCATATTGACTATAGATTTTATCATCAATTTCTCCTCGGCACCAGACTCGCCTCCTCTTATCTTTACAACCAGGACTTCCATTACCTTGACGGCCTGTAAAAAAATATACAATAATGGAATACATCCGACCAGAAGTCTGGATGTCAAATATCATATGGGGAGAAGGTGAGAGGAAGAGGTAAAATGGCTGGCCAGGAGGGTAATAAAACGAGAGATGGAGAGCTGAGACATTTTAAGAGGCCAACAGAGAGAGGGGATGGGGGGCAAAGAATCAAGGAAAGAGAAGGCAAAAATGTAATCTGACAGATTAATTCAACTGGATGATGACAGTGCAGTGGAGGCGCCGACAACCAGCCAGGGCCTGCAAACCGAATCCATCCTTTTTGCAGCGTTTGTTTATTTCTTGACTTCATGTACTTCTAATGTGATCAACCCGTGTGTGATGGGTCTGTACAGTCACTTAGACATACAGATTTAACATCTGAAAACAAACAATTTGAAATTAAATATAATATTCGAGCTTGAACATGGTAGTACTGCGTGTGATGTGAAAACATCCACAAGCCTTAGCAAAATTGTATTGTTTTGTTGCTTGATGTCTGAATATATTTGCGTGTACCACTGGAATGACTTACGGTATCAGGCATAGGCCCTAAATAAAAAAGCAAAAAGGTGTCACAGCTGTGAGCTTGGGAGAGCAGAATAACCTCTTGGGGTAGAAATGTGAAAGTCAGGGAGAGGAGATAGCAAGGATGTTGAACAGAGCTGCGCCTGGCAGCTGTAAACAGAATCAAGGAAACCACTTTATGTACAATTTAATGCTCAGGTGTGTGGAGGGGCTCCGCATGCGCCAAATATTATAGCATGTATTAACTGGCCTTATCTCCAACGTCAGGCAGGGGTGCGAGTCTATATGTGGATAGTAATGCCTTCACCCTCTTTCCCACTCCAACTACAATGACTGACATTTCCAATAGCAGGGATATATGGCTCAAAGAACTCTACATCCATTTTTTTTTTGTTGATAACCAAGATGCTACCCTCCAACTTCTGAGTGCTGAAATGTGTTTCAAGTGACAGAGAAAGTTGCATGATTCTGGGTGCTGCTTGCTTCTAAAAAATATTGTATTTATCTCTATTTTAAAATATATGGCGGCAGTACTATAAATGAAACAAAGTGTTCCATGATAGTGCTTGCTTGGGATGGATCTCTCGTCGATGTACTGGTGTTCCCCTGGCTTTGAACACCGGAGGATTAGGAGCATCCTAAGCCTGTCCGGGACAAGCTGGGACTATACCTGTGACCATGTTTCAGGTAGCTTGTTCTTGAATAAGCAAAGTGTTATTTCTTCAATTGGATTTTCAGGCACAGTGATTCAGGAACCCCAGCCGACTCAAGAATGAGGTAAAAAACAGAAGTGTCCAGGTTCTATATCAAGGTTGTATAAAACACATCATTGGTTTTGTTTACCTCTGGGAAGCGGTATGTACACCAGTAGCCTACCTTCAGAGCTTGGACCAGAGCATCATTTCTGGAGGCCTCTCCCACAAGAATTACCCTGGTATCCAACCTTGGCAGCATGTCTGGGAGAGAAACATAGAAAAAGCGAGCTTTCTTAGACATCCAACCCTAAACCAATTTGAGCCCAAAATTCATACGGATTGTGTTTTTGGGATTAAAAATATACCTTCTAAAAAGTAATGGAAATAAAACAAAATTACACTGGTATAGTCGGTTAAACTTAGTCACATCTAAAACAGGAAATTATCTTGAAATGTCCACCAGCGAAACCACTCAGATTGTGGTCAATACAAAAGATCAATGACATTTTAGGAAACATGGCAGGAAGGCTAATCAGAACGACTGATGCAACCATGAGATAGGCTCACTTTAAAGGCAGGAAACTTATTTCAGTTTGTAGTCACAGCGGTGAAGTGCATTTGTGTTAGCTTGGTTGGTGTGCATCATTGAAACTGTACGTCAACGGTAGAGTTGAAAAATAGGATGTGATTTTAACTAGATGAGCATAAATAACAGCAGCTCCGCAACCCTTCTTTCACTCAAGTGACAAAGCATGCTGTTGTACCACACACACACACACACTTGACTTGAGGTAAGTGCTCAGCAGTCAACCCATTTTGCTGATTTAACAGGTGAACAGGGTGGTGTAGGAGGGCGATATGTTTCCTAAAAGATAATTTGAGGATCTACACCTTTTTTTTGTATGCTATAGATAGTAGTATCTCTATTGATGGTCTAATAATGGATTAAGAGGGGATAATGCAAAAGGGGGAGATTTGTGAATTTGGAGCGGAAATAGGAAGGGAGATGTGCCCCTCCCTAAGATCCAACTGGTGTGTGTGTGTGTGTGTGTGTGTGTGTGTGTGTGTGTGTGTGTGATGGTTCAGGTAAACCATGGTTTCAGTTTGTTTCACGGTTCGGTACTACAATACAACAACAACTACAATTTGTTTTTACCATTGAAAACCAAAAGTAGGAACAACAATGGCATCAAATGCTCCATTCCCTTTCAGTGCCCTCACATGAATGTCTGCACTAGCATAAAATAGGCAAAATTTGGTACTTTAATTATACTATTTTATAGGTTGACTTTAAAAAATATTTTATCAAAAATAAACATTGCACGAAGTAAACCAATATAAAGTGCAATAATCTTACCAGTTATTTAAATCCAGCGTCAACTGCAGAATATGGCTGTAAACGCTATAAACACATCCAAGGTATAAACACAAGGTTAAATGTTAGTAAGTTAATAAGTCGTTGTTTAGGTTCATACCCTTTGCTCCCCTCACGCTGACCTGAGTTACACTTTGATGGTGTGCCATTAATGGTTCAATCGTGTTTGACCTTCTCCCGCTAGTACAAGGAATGCAAGTCGAGGATGGTCACTGATTTATCCATCATCCTTTAGCCAATGACTGGGGATCTTACTGCTCGCTGTCTCCGCTCACCATTCTCTACCTTTATGTCGTTCTCTGCCATCACTCAGTGTCGCATCACTGATGTTATGGCGTCGTCATTGTTACTGGCTGTGTATATAATAAAGATAATAAAGTTATTCTAATATATAGTGTCCCTTTTTTAATAATTACATAGCTGCGTCTCCAAAACGGGCAAAAAAAAATAATGTGACGCGTTTCTCTTCTCTCTGCCCTACCAGATTGAATCCATCTCCAACCGCGCGCACACAGACTCTCGACGCGAGCCTCTCTCTCTCTCTCTCTCTCTCACCTGGACGAGTGTGACATGGACACCGAGGAGCCCGAGGGCCGGTGGCGCCGACGGCCCCGCGGTGGCGAGCCCATGGGCGGCCGTCTCCGTGGCGACTTGGACCGGCGCCAGGGGTCCTTCCACTCGTCTGGCCGCCTCATCGTCGGCATTGCGTCCTTCTTGGGCGGCGGCTCTATCGGCCTGCTGGAGAGAGACAGGTGGGCAGAAGGAGGATGCTGTTTTTCTAAAAAAAGTGATTCGAAGTGTATTCAGATACATCGCCGCCACAGGTGGGGAAAATTTGGAAGCTAGATTTCATATCCACCCAAAATACTCGGCTTATGTATGAAATACATACGCCTGGGGGGTGGAGGGAGAAACTAGCCAAAGTAAGCAATATTTTGAAAGTATTCAACTGAAAAGAATCCCACACCTCCCTTGAGGTGTGGGATTGTGTTGAGGCTGTTGAGGATTGTGTTGAGGCTCCCTCCGAAGCCGTTCCCACAAAACAGGTGACAATCTCGCTAGCTTTAGCTAGGCTAGCCTTGTGGAATAGTTCGACAGGCAGAGTGCTCGTAAGTAGCTGGTAAGGTAGGTAGACAGACGGGTAAGCCATCTAATAATTGTATTCGAACCGAATGAAATGAGTGGACAGGCTTTTTACAGGCCTGTGACAGCCACAGATCCCAGAGTTTCTTCTTTTTTTTTGACAGAGCCTGCAATTTATCGATGTGCTTTTGCGATGTTAACCGAATTTCAACAAATATGAAACCCTAGCTTTAAGTTATGACCCTAGGTTTAAGTCATGAGATATTGAATATCCAACAGATATTTACGCTGCGAATTACAGTGATCTGACGCGGGGAACAAAAGACGTCAGCCCCTGTCCTGTGTGTCTCGTGTGGTTACCCACCGAGGACACGGTGCTTCCAAGCAAAGCCGTGGAGCAGCAGTACTCCTCTCTATAGAGCGATCGTAACGTCAATATTTCTACGCAATAGGCGAATTGCATAGTACCCTGAACTAAGCATCAGCCTAACAAAACGCAATCAAACCGGATGTGTCTCACGCTTCAAAATGTTCCCGATGGATAAAAATCGCTGTTTAGATGTGTATCCCGCTAGCTCTACAACCATAAAAAGCATGTCAAAAACTGGAGTGTTAACGAACATGAAAATACAGGTTAAATTGACTCTCGATATGTTTAAATGTTTTGAGCAAATCAATGCGCTGCACGCAGTTCTACAAAGAGATATACGATTTTAACTATTTTAAATATCACAACAATTTTAAAATCTATATGTGGGGGTCAACTTTGATATTGTGGCGGGCCGCGACATATAGATCAGAGTATGGGAAACGCTGCATTGACAAAGACGAACACTTAAGACATTTAATGTATAATTTGTTTATTTTAGTTCGTTTTGTAAAAACATAATAGTTATGTTCGTTTTTTTTCAAAAGCCTCTTTATTTTTATTTCAGTTGACAAAAGGTTTTTTCAAAACCTAGTTTTCGTTATTTTGAACTATAATAACCTTGCGACAAACGTATTCCCTGTAAGCAGGTCTCTAAGTATGTGGTTCCACTTCACCCATAGGGGGCGCTATATTTTGCAGTCAAAGTGAAGCTATCACACTCGCAACTTCGATAGAGAAACACTTCTGAAACTTGGTATATTGGCCAAATCAAAATTGTATCAATATTAAATCAATATCTATTTAGTAATATTAAATTAATCACAAGTCCACTTGAGAATGACCAAGGGTCTGAAACGTTTTCAAATTTGTCCACCATATACGTTTCACGGAAGAGCAGGTCTCCAAAACGTTTGGTACCAAAACGCCCATAGGGGCCGCTATAATTGGCGGTCAAGTCAAACAAGGAGCCCCACCACCCCGAGTGAAGACAATTTCTGAAACTTGTTGTACAGGCCTTATTTTACATGCTGAACATGTTTGCCTCTTGGACCCATAATGTCTGTCTGGATAGAATTCTCTGTACAGTGAACATTTTGGGAAACACATGATCTATCAACGTGTCTGATCTTACATTTGAAAAGGGATTACTCATTCATTCTCATTAAAAAAAGTCAGAGTAATGGCAAAAATAATAAAAATATAAAAATAATATAAATATGCTAAGCTATATGCTAATATAGCTTGAAAAGGGCAGTCGCTGGGGTCGACGTTGCTTGGGCTGTGAATACCTTTCGTCCTAGTTATGATTATCATCTTCAACCACGAGGTATCGTTAGTGCTCGGCACTTGGTTCTATGAACATCCTTACTTTACCAACAGCGATATATTGTTTCTCTTTCTTTTGACAAATGTACTTATTGTAAGTCGCTTTGGATAAAAGCGTCTGCTAAATGCCCTAAATGTAAATGTAGGTATCAAGAGGTGAAAAGGATGAATGAATGCAGCTACTGTCACCTCACAAACCTTAACACACCTGAGCATTCCTAGATAAAAGCTGTGGTTTTCCATCAATGACAATCGTTAAGTTTTACATGCCTCACTGAAATGTGTGTGAGAGCTGGTAGGACATCCAACTAATTCCTCCCACACTTATCATTTTCATATCACTATTTTGTTATTTTTTTCCAAGGGGCCTGGTATTTCCAGACGCATTGTTTTCTATCTTTTTGCTGGCGTTTCAGGTCCAGACAAGCTAAAAAAACGGGCTTAATCGTCGTCAGACGATAGGTTCCGTACTACTCAAACTACAAACAGACATCAGATATAAACCAGAACGCTTCTGCTACCAAACTCTTTTATGCAGATATCTGTTTATAAAGATTAGAGTGACCCTGGTCACCACCTCTTGAGAGGAAAAGAGCCAGGCACACAGAGACAGAGCTGAATAGACAAGTACTGTTTACATGACGATGATTTACATACTGATTGACGAAGAGATAACAAGCAGAAACACATCTATGGAAAGGTATATGACGGATGGATAGAAAGAGATTCATTTATGATGAGCACAAGCTCCCTCCACAGTGAAAGCATGGCTGCAGGTTTGAGTTGTATTACGACAGGATGCTATAAACGCTGCCCTGCGTCAACTGCGTTTGTCAAGGGCCCACTCCATGGGGTTTCCCAAGGGACGGAAACAGGTTTATTAAATGCAGAGTTTCATTATGAACACCGTAAGCAGAGTCATCAAGTGCATCCTATAATCACATGGATCTTTCCAAATATTTTGGAGTAGAGATTAATATGTCAGGATCTGCTACCGGGATGCTTTTTTTTTTATTTTATTTTTTTTTATTTTTGCATTTTTAATGCTTTATGATAGAGTTAGATAGACAGGAAGGTATGGGAGAGAGAGGGGAAGACATGCAGCAAAGGACCACGGGCAGGAATCGAACCCGGGTCGCTGCGGTAAGGACTGAGCCTTTTAATGGTACGCGCTCTACACGGTGAGCTACCGAGGCGCCCCAGCTACCGGGATGCTTTGGCCTGATGATGTACTAGCTCTTCACCTCGCATTTGCAGCAACCAACAGTAAGCGGTATAAGGTCACCCCCACTCTGAGCCAATGAGCTCATCTGTGGAATATGGGAATTCTGCCGCCCCGCAAGCTGTTAGGTTACTTATTGTATTCTGACAGAACATGTTCAGAAACTATGGTATCTGCAAGCTAAGAAACCATGCACAGGCAAGGTTAGGCTGATAACGGCCGGAGCTAAAAATAGAACCACAACACTGCGGCTATTTTTAGCCCTTATTACTCGCCTCTATTTAAAAAGCGGTTCATGGGCGTGTGGATGAGGTAACAAGGAAGCAAGGCCAATGAAACCATGCTCTGCCTCAAGGGAATGTAGAGGAAAAGAATACAGTGTTTGCCAAAGTACTCAGAGAGACTGTGGGGGATTGAGTCCCCCGTCCAGAAATAAATGCGATCCGTTTTGATCTACACTATTCAGCAATGAAATGGGGGTAGATTTAACATCAAACTAAAATCCCACCGCCATGAGCTTCACTTAACAGTTGGCACAGACGCCATGGATGTATAGCTTCATTTGTAAGAAGGCTTGCCATACAAGCTTTTTGTTTGGTTCGGTTAATAACGACGACTGCTTTTGCGGTCTTCATTACAGTTTGTTAACTATTTAGGATCTTAAATGGAGCTGAGTTGAGATAAATAATTAGGATATGGCAAAGCCTGCCTACTTTATTAGGTCGCAATTTAACAAAAGCGGCGTTCTTCATGATGGGCTCAGGGTGATTGCAATGCCCGGCTGTGCCCGTCATGCGCAGCAGAGAACGTACAGTAAAAAGTCAAAAGAAAGGCCCATAGGCCTCTAATTTAACTAATTGGACGTTATTTGAGTGGCATTTTAACAGTATCTTTTAATCTAAAGTAATTTTTCATCTTTCATTTCATTTAATAAAATAGCTTTGAGGCTTTGGCAGTAGAAATAAGGCACGGTCTAACACATTAATGGGAAATCCTGCAACAAAGGCTAAGGATGGGCTTTGGGATATCATGCCGTAGGCCTTTCCTTCTCACCACTGTATTAATTTGTAGCGGATATGAGTGATTTTGCTTTTAGGTTGACAAACATCCTGCAAGTGGAACATAATCTCAAGTAACCGACTGCTGTTTTAAGTAGGCCTTTAATTGTTGACATTAAATATATTTTAAAAAATTGCAACAATCAGCTAAGCCATCGGCTAATGCAAGTTGCAGTGCTCGGTAAACAACTACAGCTCTCTCTGTGTGTAGCTGTTAAAAAGTTGAGCTAGCCGTATCAGTGGGAGAGGGAAAGAGAGGTGTGGCTGTGGGAGTGGAGCTGTGATGCACTTATGCTAAAAGAAACACAAAAGAGATCACAGGAAGAGAAACTCTTACATGTCACATTCCCAGAAAAACAATGGAGAAGCTTTCCATTTGAGGTCACTGGTAGAACAGGTTCAGGGGGCCCTTTTCTGTGGTGTTGCATCGCAACAAGGGGGTTGACACATTTCTTTACACCAGACAAGGCCCGGGGGTAGGGTGCTGCCGTCATGACATCCGATACAGGGTTTCCTGCAACACTGTTCAACCCCTCAATGAATGAAGTTACTAGAACCTGCAGACAATGTTGCGTGATGATGTATTGCATGGTGCGGCGTAGGAATGCATGTGCGTGCTTTTCAAAGGAAGCAACATACAACACAATTGGGAAACATCATTTGGAAAGGCCGGTACAAACCATTCAGTGAAGCGTTATGACGGTGTCATCGGGTTACTCTAGCCAACCACATGGGACAGTGCAACAGTACATTAAGTCAATAAAACTGTATTCAATATGCCATATGAATACATCTGCATAACATAGATAACATAACAGGCTCTGGTTCTTCATCTGCAATTCAGTGTTATTCTTGCCCTGGGGACTTGAATACTTACAATTTTGAGAGAAAAAAAACGAAACACTACAATGCTAATCATTTAAAGAGATTGAATACAGCTTGAAAGTTAAATTGGCTAATCCAGTTTCTCTGACAGGACTGTGGGTGTTTCCCCACAACCCAAACATGAACGTCAATGTCAACAGTTCCACAAATTTCTTCAGGTATGTTGGACTGCCCCGGGTGGGCGTGTCCCCTCTTTGGGAACGTGATTCATCCTTCCTCCTTACCTTTCCTGCTTTGTTATATTAGACTGATGCTGAAATCTGTGGTGCAGCGAGAAATAGTTACCACTGCTCAGGTTCCAAAATGTCAATTATTTTTACCTGCCAGAGCAGCCAAGCAATTATTTGAATACGTAACCATCTTTATTTTATTTTTGGTGTTAATTTTAAGTAAATTTTGGACCTTGCCACTACTACTATACTATGATGCAAGAAAGCCGAGAGCGCATTCAAAGGTCACTGTGAAAACCAAAGGCATTGGTTTGATGACAACACCAAAACCTCAGCCCTGCCCTACAGTATGCCAGACTGAGTAATGTTGTGATGCAATGTCCAAACCGACAAACATCCCACAGAATGGAACAATAATTTACAAACGATGACACAACTTCCACCGATTTTTTCATCAGACTGGTAGACCACATACAAATACGTGATAATTTACAGGTGAATGGGCATGAGGGGAAAACGGACCGCCTACCCCCCATAGAGTTGGTGTGTACAACTTGGAGGCTAGTGTGCACGTAAACACACCTGCTAAGATGAGCTACATTTACAAAGACATACCAGACATACCTTATGCTTGCCATCCTGTTGGCTGCACCATTTTAGGATACATTTAGTTGGTTGAGATATCTATTTACTGTTTAAGACAAGAAAATATGACAGTTTGAACAATGACTTAATACATTGAGCATAAAATGAATTGTAGTTTTTCTTTTCTTTCACGATTCTATTCCATCTTTAGTAATGAGATATGCCTTACCAAAACCCCATAATAGCAGGTAAAATCCATTGTCTTAATACTTGAGTATACTGGATGGTACTCCACCTCAGCGGTGAACAGCACAGCCACACATATCACAACACGGCACTTATAAAGCTCACACACATACTGCGGGTTTCGGTTGCAGCTGCGGCGACACAAACAACCCAAGAATCAGCCCATTTGGTATTGTGAAAGCGATGGCGCGATTGGACACACACGCACAATCACACGCACAATCACACGCACCTCAAGTCCTGATACTGTGACGGAAGCGATGACCTCGCTGTGGGGGGGGGACTTACTTGGTGGGCGGCAGGGGGATGGGCGAGTGGGGCTCGGGGCGGACCTTCAGC
>OOFG01001160.1:4877-15084 GCA_900323295.1 Molva molva | reverse complement strand
TGACGTTACTTCTTCAAATAGAAATACAGTTTGGTTGTTTGATCCTTCAGTAGAGAGTGTTGTGTGTATGGAAGTCTCAAAGTAGTACTGTAGCCTGTTTGGTAGCGCGTAAACATTATGTTGTACGTTTTAAGTGGGTTTTTTCTTGTTAAAGGTAAGCTGTTCTGCGCAAATTGACAACAGGAATCTTACAACGAACAGGATATATAAATGTTCTGCTTTCTGAGATCAAATGGACGAAGAAACACTAATGATGCCTGCCTATCAAACATTGCTCATGTTTTGGTTACTTTCACCTTTGCTTTACATGCCGTTAAAGGACCTAACGTTTATTCTGTATAGCCACCCGTCTGTGGGTCAGCTGGTGGTGCTAGCCTCTGGGAACAACAACATGCTCCACTGATGCAGTGGCCTGGTGGAGCGGAGGGGGTGCAGACATGGCCTGGTGGAGCGGAGGGGTCGCAGACATGGCCTGGTGGAGCGGAGGGGGTGCAGACATCGCCTGGTGGAGTGGAGGGGGTGAAGACATGGCCTGGTGGAGCGGAGGGGGTGAAGACATCGCCTGGTGGAGCGGAGGGGGTGAAGACATCGCCTGACCTCATGGAAAGGTTGACCATGTTATCCCCAGTCTGCTCGATAAAAACCTCCCACCATACATGTGTGTACACGTACGCAGTCACACACACAGACACACACATACGCAATACACGCATACGTTTATATATTGCAAGGGTTTCTGTTGTTTATAGTTTCTATAGCAACAACATGGCCCTGATTTTATTAGTTGAACCCTTAAAACAAAGTCTTACAGAGCTATTAAAAACAAGGTACAATTGTTAATTATTTACATAACAGGTAGTTCATTCCCAGTGCTGTGTTTCAAGTGTGTAATAATCCACGCTTATAATAGTGCAGTAATAATGCAAGCCAGAACCATTCATGGCCTGAAGGTTATCAAAACAAAAACATCATAAAAGTGCCACAGACGCAGCTCTTTACTCTACATCCTGTGTGTGTATGTGATGAATACAGTTCTTGAAGCTTGAATCTTTGTGACCCATAGAGTGAATGTCAAAGAACAAAGTGATTCACAAATGACTTCCTACCTCCTACCCTGGGACGTTTAACTCATCAGCAGCCCAGGACGCTGGTCGCCGTGTCTGACCCTCTCGTTCCGATCAGAGAACGCAGATAGAGAGAGACAGAGGAAGGGAGGACATAGAGAGAGAGAGAGAGAGAAACCGAGACAAAGCAAAGGATTGTGTGCCGAGTGTGAGAGACCAAAACAAAGACAGCTGGCCCCTCCTCTCTCAGATCATCTGGATGCAATTGTGTCATTACAGATCCATGCTGTCTGAGCGTGTGGGGACGTTAAACACACTTTGGATAAAAGGTTCAGAATGACTCTCTCTCTTTAGGCTCTTTCTTTCAATCAGTGCCCGATCTGCGTAACCACACAAGAGGTTTTTGTGACAACAGGATATGAAGCTCTACCGCCAATTGAGGCACGTCGGGTTCTCTGTTGACCCTTGACCCTCTCCACGTGATTGGCCCGAGAGGGGTGACTCAACACAGATGCAGACAAACACTTACCGTAACTCAAGTCTCCACTTCCAGTAACTTCCTTGTGAGGTTTATTTATTTATTTCTTAATAAGGGTGACAGATTCCAATTGTTTGGTTGGTAGAGAACCCTCCAAGACATTGTAATTTGGCAGTAAAAGCTCAGAATTGCTATATGTTAAAGCCACAGAGATCATGAATGTCCTTATTTGCAAATAAAAAACATTATCTTGCGCAGCCTCACCTCGAGGGCTGTTTTTAAATAGTTGTCCAAAATGCCCCAGGGGAATGCAGGGCTTGTGTATGATACTTATTGTCCTGAAATTAGTACAGTCATTGCAGACAAAATGATGCAATGAACATAACGATCGAGATTCTTTGTCTCTTTCCATCAGCGGTTAGGTAGTTATCCCTAACAGTTGTGATTTACCTGCCCAACACAGCTAGGGTAAACACAATGATGCAGTGGTATGCATGCATGCACGAACAAACACATTAAATCATCATGGAAAGTTTAATTATTAGATAATTATACCATTTATATTTTAGTATATGTGAAAACATCCAGTTAGCCTGTGTGTGTCTGTGTGTATGTGCACGGGTGCAGCTGTGTGTGTGCGTGCGTGTGCAGGTATTTGTGTCGGTGTAACCAGCCCCATCTCAATCATTTAACAACTCATTTTCTTTTGAACCTCCAAAGGTGACAACCACTCATTGGCTTGGCCTGGGAATCAACCCCACCCTGTTATTTTGGCTCCAGCGACTAGCCTTCCCCCATGGCTCAGGTCACTCACTACCAAACCCAGCAACTATAACTCTCCCCTCCTGTGGTCATTACTTAATCTGTCCCCAGAATCAAAGACTTACACCGCATCCAGACCAGTCGGTTCCCTGTGGCCCGCAGGTCAACATCCTCAATCTTTCTACTAAACCACTGTCCTGTATCGGTTAGGCAGGAGTAAGCCCTTTTTTATTACTTTAACTGAGGTAGCAACTGTTGTTGTGTTGAATTAAACCTAGAGATGACAGTTAAGTCAGTTGGTTAGTGAGATACTGAATGCTAGCGATGCTCTTGTGATGTGGCTAAAACCATGAACTTGACGCATCTTTAGTTTCACGTCAGTTTATACATCTGAATACGTGAGCTGCATTTTATTTCGGTCTATATCTTGGTAATTTCATTTGTACCTTTTTTGTTTGTTTTTGTAATTGTAAAATCGAAGTTCTTGAAGTTAATACCTTACAATAGTTTTTTTTTTCATCAGGTCACTTTTTGATTTGTTTTTATCGGTTATATAGTATAACAAATACAGATCTATATTTTCCCCTTGGTCTTCTTCTGTCCATGGACTACAGTGTACACCTGTGTGGCAGACCAAGATGGCTGCCACACAGCATGTGGTATATTTAGGCTATGGTCACGCCACCTGTGTATGGGCTAAGAACAGGACTCTGTATCCACTTCCTCCCTCCTCTCCAGCAGCTCCTTCCCCCTCTGATTAACTACATCCTGATGAAGGCATGGGCCTGTGATGTGTGTGTGTGTGTGTGTGTGTGTGTGTGTGTGTGTGTGTGTGTGAGTGGTAAGGTCTGGTGTGGGAAGATGGGATGACAGCTTTGATCTCCTCATCACATCCCATGAACAGATACAGCTGGTTAGGGCAACACGTGTGTGTGTGTGTGTGTGTGTATGTGTGTGTGTGTGTGTGTGAGTGTTTAGGCCACAATGATGCATGTGTATGTGAGGGGGTGGGTGATTATGTGTGTGTTTGTGAATAGTCGCTATATAGTTAAAGTTAATGCCATACAAAGATAATTTGATCATCATTTGTCCCTCTCCTTTGTATGAAGCACTTAAGAAAAGTAATGTGTTAGTATTCAAAAAGTTAGTTAGCACCATTTGCCACCATCCGTGTGAGGGCTTAAACGTGTGAGAGTGTGACTACCAGCGCTCCGATGCCACGCGGGGTCACGGGGTCACCCCCAACCCAGCGCCGTCTACTTCCACACTGTACAACGACAGCGCATGGTGGTGCTTATATATTGTCTTTATTCTTTTTATTTTGTTTTATTTGCAAGTGCTGAAATATTTCTTAGATTGTTAGCAACTTTTTTTTGGTTTTGAGAATACATGTCTTACTTAGACATCAGAGTGCCAGACATAAATCTAAAGCTGTGTCTTGCATTTTGAAGCTGTATCTATGCAATATTTATCTCGTCACATAGGCCTATCAGTTACCTATTATGCCTACCAAGTTTAGTAGATATTTTGCCCCAGATATAATGACTGCAGTGTTTTTCGTTTGAGGAGTCACACAAGGAAAGACCTACATTGTTTAGTAGGAGATAAGGTACGATATAATAATAATGGCAACAATGACATGATTACAAATCACACAGTTGAGAACTCCACTCCGCATATGTCGATGGGCGTCCGACAGAACAAAACAAACACACTTATTTCATTTAGTTATATATATTTTATAGCCTATCGTAAAATTTGATTTGTTAAAACGTATAGTGTAATTTCGCTGCTAAGGGTCTCTCAATCAAAACAATAAAAAAAGAGGTAGTTTGATGACGTCGTGAAGTAGTGGGATCATGGGAGTTCTTCACCACCATTGCCGGTGAAACTCTGACGTGACTCAGACAGAAATTATGTTCATGGACGAGTTTGTGTATTAAAGTTTCATTGACTAAACGTTTAGTCACGTTTATTCACGTTATATCATTTTATTCGAATAAAAAAAGTAAAATAATGTTTACTTGCTAACTTAACCTTAGATGAGTCTAACCAAACAGTAGACAATGTTATGTGTCCATAACAGCAGCACTACTCTCAATATTTCTACACAATAGGCGAATTACAAAGTAACCTGCTCTAAACAACAGCCTAACTAAAACACAATTAGACAGGAGACGTCTTAGTTTAAAAATGTCCCCGTTGATTAATATCGATGTTTAGAATTGCATGCCGCTAGCTCTACAACTGTAAAAACGGCGTGGCCAGTGGAGCTCCGGTGTGGGTGTAACGCACATAGACTGTAAATAATATAGGTTAAGCTGACTGAACAAAGGCTGTTTATAATACAGACTAAACAGATTTACCATATGTGTACATCGGTGGACACTATCGCAGACTTTAAAACGCAATAAAAGCGCCTACAAAACGAGTACTTCAGCGCATCAGGTTTTGATTCAGAGTGTGCATGGAGAGGAGGGGCTATTCATAAACGGTCCGTTGTCAATGTGTTGGTGAAAGAGAGAGCGAGAGCGAATCAGTGTTGCGCCCAGCTGTACAATAAGATACGATTTTACCCATTTTTATACATACAAATGTACAAACATAGTCATTTCATTCACAGATGGAGTCGTTCTCTCAGACAGATACAATAATAAAACAATTATAATAACCCGCCAAAGAAAAGTCTATGTGTGGGAAACACTGCATTAGCTTGGTGGCTAGCATGAGCCACTTGGCATAGTAGCACATTGTTGTAAGCTAAATTGATTTGAAAAGATTTCAATACATTAGGTCTCTACTGGATTACTATTTTTGCGTGTTTCCCCGGAAGTTCGGGGTAAAGGGGATTTGATGCCACTGACCTGGGACCTCACCAAATGCAACGCACTGTTGCCTTGATAAAACGGATTTCTCTGGGTTTGAACATTTTTGGAAACAACTGGGATAAGAACACATATTGAACATATTGTACCTTTAAGAGACATTATATATTTTGATGGTTTCAGACAGACGGAACCCAATGATGATCAATAAATGATGTTCAATAATCAATTTGAAAGACATATTAGTTTGAAAGTCATTTCATATATTTGGTATAGGCCTACTTACTAAATGTTAGGCTATATAGTATATACAGACCGAACACAATTATGCTTCACATTGGTGCTATCATGACTGATCTTCTATCTGGGGCAGCTGGGTTTGGAGGGCGGTTCTGCAGACCTCAGACCTCACTGTAGTCTTCGAAGACCTTCTTGGGTATTTAATCATGTGTTTTTTTAATCTCTCGCATATGGGGGCTCGCATCTTTTTATTTAGCATGGATGGAGCCGTTCTTTACACGGGTGGATCCGGTTAGCACAATTCTGATCTGTGGGGATTGACATGGTGGGAAAATCCACTTGGTTTGTGTTGCTTTTCCCACCATATTATTTAAAAAACGCCCATGCCAAAGGTTCAATTATATTTATTTCAACACCAACCTAAATCACATAATAACGTATGTATTACCAAAAAAGCACATTTCCAAAGTCCTGTTAAATTAAACGTCAGCCTCAAGGTTTCAGAGAAATCTGGGCGAGAGAAACGATGGATCCACAAAACACTACTCCGTTCCTGTTGATCTATTTTTGTTTGTAGTCTTTACTCAAGCCCGCTGTGTTAGCACAGTTCTGCATGTAAAGCTTGTATTTCACACACTGGAAACCAGACCCAGAGTCACAAGCATTACAAGCCCACCTCTTTATCACCGGATACAGGGGTCTCTGCCGTGTTTTAAACACCCATGCACGGCTCAGCATCAGTCTATAGGAATGTGGAACGGTAGTGTAGTGCACAGAACAGAACAACTCTGTAGTGAACAGCCATGGTTGTTCTCAGGCCTGGAGTCACCGTTTTTAGTACTTTAATCCTAATTATTTAAGCATATGAGTGAGATTTGTAACCGCTAGGGAGGGGAAGGAGAGAAGACGAGTGGTCATTGGTGTTCATCAAGGCAGGAGAGATGTGCCTATGATCATTGCTATTAGGTGGGCTTCTGCTGCTGATAGAACTGAAATGAGATAGCTGATAGTTTGGCAGTCTGTTAATGTATGACCAATTGAAATCAGGGGATGTTTTCCACTTGTAAGAGTTGCTGAGACATGACAGCTGTATAAATTCCTTGGACATAACGCCACAGGATTGACAATTTTTACTACTTAGAATATAATACATTTTTTATTGAACTACAATTGAATGAGAAACAGAAAATATGAATATAATAAATTTCACAATAGAATAGCATAGCATTTTCCTTTAATTAAAATGTACTTAGAGGTTGAATATAATATAATATAAAGTTATTTATTAATATAATAGAATATGAAAGAATATAATAATGAATATGGTTATTTCTCCTGGCGGTAGCTTATGAGGCCACAGACAAGCGGCTATACCTTAGCGTGCTAACTGGTTCATGCTGTAGTTGTTAGCTAGCAGCTAAAGAACACATGCCAAAGATTAGCCTGCTTTCCTTATATAGCCCTAACCCCCCTCTTAACCCAAAACCTGAGAGAGACACAGAGAGAGGGAGAGAAAGAGAGTCAGAGAGAGAGAGAGAAAGAGAGAGAGAGAGAGAGAGAGAGAGAGAGAGAGAGAGAGAGAGAGAGAGAGAGAGAGAGAGAGAGAGAGAGAGAGAGAGAGACCAAGAGAAAGAAGGACAGAGAGAGAGAGACAGAGAGACGGCGAGAAAGAGAGAGAGAGAACTAGAAGGACAGGGAGCTTTGAAAGACAGATTAAAGAAGAAAACATGTATGTAAGAAATCAACAATGTAAAGCTTAGGGTAGCGTGAAGAGCACGGAGAGGGAGAGTGAGAAGGATAGAGAGATAGCCAGCGAGAGTGAGAGAGAGAGAGAGGCTGGTGGATTTGAAGAGGAAACCACAGGAAAAAAACCTCAGTAGCCAGAGCATCCATCATCCTCGTGTTACCGCGATGGGGAGAGACCAGTGACCTCACCAGCACATGTGTAGCCTCCTTGCTGGGCTGGGCTGGCCTGGACAGGGCTGGGACGGCCTGGCTGCCCAGGGATGGGCTGGGAAGGATAGAGTCCATAGAATTGAAATGGTAGAAGTGGCCTTCCCAGCATGACTCCTGTTGGTATTTGGTGATTTTGGGGAGCTTTGGGTTAGATGTTTGCTTTAACTAGGCAGAGGCATGGGAAACAGGCTGGGATCGCAGGGAGAAGGAGAGGCCAGGTTAGACGATTGGTAAACAGGGAGATACCAACGCAAGCGGTCCCAACCTTTTTTTGGCCCTGAAGATCTTTGAGATCCTTTCATTAAATGTCGTTCTACCCAACGACCCAGTGAACATTTTTTGCACATCTCATCACACGAAGTGCTCTGCAGCCGTTCAGTCGTGGGTACAATTCATTTGGCGATCTGTTCGTATATACAGAATGTTTTGCATTATTATTTTATTTTACACAGATTACTATACATTATAAATCAGCAATCTTCTGTGACCCACATGGCATGCTACCCAAAATTGGGTTCCCCGACCCCAAGGTTGGGAAAACCGTACTCGGTTATTTAACATAACTTGATTGAAGATTTAAAGTTATTGTAGAGAGGAAAGTTAATGTCCAAACTGTACAAGAAGCTAAACATCTAAACGCTGGACCAGTACACAGTCCCAAGTAACACCATTAAGCTATAGCTGGCGATGGAGAGATTTAGCTGTTGTCAATTATGTCAGCAAAATAGGGATGAATATCAATTCATTAGGGACAAATTAGTCTTTAGGGTCGAAACACTTTGGACCCGGTCTCAAAGAAATGGTGACTAAGTTCACAGTTTGATGTAAAGGATTAAAGTCTGGAAGTTGGAGTTCCTTGGTAAAGGGAATATTGTAAAGCAAAATAGTATTTGACTATTTAGAATATCCTACATTGCAGCAGAATCTCTTTAAACTCTTCCTGCCAATATTGTCTATCTAACAGACTCCACCCAGATCCAGAAGGTTCAATTCTGCCTGACTGCAATAAAAAGTTGAAGAACTACTTGCAGCTCAACACAGGGAAGACGGAGCAGATAATCATCGGCCCAAAGCAACAACGAACACAATTCAAAGACGTCTCACTGTGTTTTGACGGCTCGGTTATTCCGCAAAGTTCCTGTGTTAAAATCGTACTGACTAGAATGAGAAAATTTTACCATATTACTTTTCTCACTGCCCTACACTGGCTCCCAATAACTGCCAGATCGGCTTTTAAGGTGCTACTGCTTACCTTTAAAGCCTTGCACGGTTTAGCACCATCCTACCTGAAGGACCTTATCATTCCTTATAGTCCTTCTCGGCCCCTCCGGTCTTCGGGAGCTGGCCTTCTTTCAATCTAAAGGTTAAAAAGAAATCAGCAGGAAACAGAGCGTTCGCCTATCGAGTGCCCTATCTATGGAATAGTCTGCCACCTGTAATCAGGAAAGCTGACTCTGCCGAGATGTTCAAAGCAAAGCTGAAAACCTACCTCTTTAGTCTTTCGTTTGGCACCTAGGGGTGCCAAACCAGCTGCTGTTGCCAGGATTGATGCTGAATGTGTGGATGAGTGTCAGTGTCTGTATCTGAATATGTGAATGTTTCTGATTGTGTGGATGCGTGTTTGTGTAGTCACTACATTAGCAATTGTCTACATGTTTTGTGTGCACCTCGCCCTGTCTAATTCATTAATCTGTCTGTTTTAGCGTGTTGTGGTGACTATGACTGGATGCCTGGACAGCACCCCATCACCATAGACACTATTTATAATTATTTGTATTAACTAAATGATTTAAAATGTTTGCTTGTATGTGTGTCATAAATATATGGCCTGTTAAGCCCTTTGAAACTAACTGTGATCAAGGGTTATACAAATAGAATTTAATTTAATTTAATTTAATCGCAGCGTGTTCCCGCTGCCCCGCCAGCACTGGTCGTGACACAGGGCAATATTATGTTGGTAGCAAATATCTGTGACATTTTTCAGGCATTGTGATATTCTGTCAGAATGTAAGAATCAGCACAACTTCTTCTGGCCACCAATCAGAGGACCTTCATCAGGCCATATGAGTTCATACCGCTTCCTTACCAAACCAAAATGGGGAGTGAATAGGTGAAAACACTGAGTAAATCTATTTCCATCCAATGAAGTGTAATTATGTAGTAATTCCGTGCATAATAATTCACAAATTTGGTCATCCATGGCATGTCCATTTTACCTTTTCTTAGATATTTATATTTTTTTCTTTTCCTGATCAGTGCTATGATCAGGACAGTGTGGGAGTGTTCGTCACATGCTCACATTTCTGATATTTATGAACGTTTATTCCTACTCAAATTTTGGTATATGCACAATAAGGTACTTAAAGGAAAACTTTTCAACCTAGGGCCTATTTTCAGATCATTTTGGGTGTAAGGCACAAGCGGACAATGATTTTTGGGATTGGTCCAGTACTGAGCGAGAACGCTGGCCGACTTTATGGACCCATCATCACATGAAGATAAATGTGATGGTGTCCTATCGCCAAATGTATTGTTATTCAAATTAACTATCTGGTAGTACATTTTTCATATTGGTCTCTCCTGATTGAAATGGCCGCATAAAGACCCAAAAATACTGTTGTCGTCTTGTCCAAGTGTTGTTATGAAAGTACGGGAAACTCGTGTCAAATATGACGAACTTGAGCTGAGATTTTCACACGGTGGGGAGGGAGTAAAAGTAGAACAGAATAATCAACCTATAGACGTCTTTAGACGTCTTTAGATGTCTGTATCTGCGCTCGCACTATGCGCCTCTGTAAAATGTGGACCCATTTGCATCGTGTGTATGTGCGTGTTTTTGTTTTCGTGTGTGTTTGTGTGAGGGAGATAGCGACTGAGTGGTT
>OOFG01001154.1:0-14480 GCA_900323295.1 Molva molva | reverse complement strand
GAGGAGAGGGGTGTGTGCAGGATATGAGGGTAATTTAAGCAGGATCCACACATGTTGAATAAGAAGACCCAGAAATATCAAGAGAGTATCTCTCTGCGAGTCTTACATCAGAAGACAACTGAAATTAACTGTCACATATGAAAACAATCTATTTGATCATCTTATTTCAGACCCGTCCTGTAACGGATTGAATGTCAAATGCCAAACAATGCTATTGTTTAAGGACTTGATTGAAGTCGGATTGGGAATGAAATGCTATTATTGCTGAATCCCCAAGAAAAGTTCCAGCTAATCTGTTCCAGCCTGTTCATAAATGTAAAGAAATTAACTTGTGCAACGCTGAACATCGCCATGTCTAACTACAACTGCGATCAACAATTATTGTGAGACTTGGTACTGGATACCAAGCGCATCCGGATAATATCCACGCTCACGATGTGTCTGAGGGTGTTGGGAGCCGAGGGCCGGGCTGTCCAAACAAAACATGTGATACACAGAGCGAGGCGGGTCCGGCCCAGCCAGATGTTGGGTTGCGAAAGCCCACGGCCGCAGAGGTGGAGTCCCTGCTCCGCGTCCAGCGTGAGGGGGAGGAATACGAATCAGAAACACTGTTTATGTAAGAGATAAACAGGCTCAGGGGGAAGCCTCACCGTACTGGGATTATGGCAATGATTTGGTTTTTCTTGAAACATATTTTACAATGCTAAAGTAGAATAACAACCGAGTCCGTAGGGTCAAAAACGAGTAGGCTTCAAAAACGAGTAGGCTTCAAAAAAGAGACGTCTCCACTAGGGGTTAGATCAGGTTGCACTTCAAGAACAGCTTATCAGCCATCAGCATGTCTCCCTCTGTAAATTCACAGCGACACTAAAGACTAGCTCAGAGTCCTAATCCTTTTTTCGACATCAGATCCCTCCCCGTGAACAAAAGCAGACAAGTAATCTGACTTGTCCTATTTACCACGTCAAGAACAATCATGTAGCATCAACAAATATAGAGATGCGTTGTGATAATATTGTTAAACCCCCTAGGGGAGTCTACACAGCGAAAGGGAACCAAGTAAGCAGACTTAAACTTATTGAAGACATTACGGAACATTCCTGAAGTGTCTGTGTAAGCAGCGCTTACTATTATTATGTTAACACAGTACTTAGCTCTTACATAGATGCCAAACCTGCCCTCATTGGTTTCAGTTGTGTTTGGTGTGGATGACACTTGAGATGAGTTAACTATTGTTTGGAGAAAACCAGATATGCCACTAGCTTGCATCACCTACCATAGACGTAAGTACCACCAGCCTACCGTAAATACCACCTAACTACCGTAACCACCGCCTGCCTACCATAACTACCATCATCCTACCGTAACTACCACCAGCCTACCGTAACTACCACCAGCCTACCGTAACTACCATCAGCCTACCGTAACCACCATCTGCCTACTGTAACTAATAAATACGGATAAAGCACGTGCTTCATATGAACAAAGAGAGAAAGGATCATCACTGATGAAAAGGCCCAGGACCCATAATTACCTCTTAACTCACAGAACACAAGAAAACCAGTTTTCATCGCTCTGCCTAATCCACTCTGATAAACAGAAAACATCAGTCTCTCCCCCTATTTATTTTTTCACCTGTATTCTTTCGAATATAGATAGTTTGAGACAGACGTTTGATCTCCTTCAAAGTGTAAATTATAAATGAACACATTGAACAACAAGTGTCTCTGCAGGAGAGTTTGAGCGGTTTGTTCTGCTAACTAAAAGCTGTCGGAGCAGATTCGGGAGATGAAGGCCTAACGGCATCGCACTGGAGTTTAATAACATCTACAATCCCAATTCGTCACAGTATGTCACACGTCATGTGTAAATTAAAATCCCCGGTTGATTGATCGTGTGTTGCCCGCGTGTGAATGCGTGCCGTCCTAGCGTGCGTGCGTGTAATCAGCAATCTTCCGCCCATAACAACAGTTTGCTGTAGTGTTTTTAGTTTTGGGGAGAAAGCATGTAACATGTCACCTAGGACTGCATCCAGCCAGGCCTGGCAGTTCAAGTGTGTAACAAGACTTCCCTTCTGCACTCCAGATGTGGCTTTTGGAACAGTCACCCAACCTAACCTTTTCTTTTTTGGAATATATCCCAAAAGATTGAATAAATCCATCTGTTTATATCTGTATTTGAGACTTATATGAGACTAAGCTTCATATTATTGATGCACAGCTTCCTGTAGGCTACAGATCAGCATGGATACAGCTGTGAAAAGTTGTAAAAACTAAAGTCTCATGTTGCATTAAGCAGGGTAACATCTTTCAAGATTGTGGCAACAAATAAACAACTGCTTGAGACTGAACCACCGTCGTGGTTCAGTCTCAAGCAGTCAGACAGTAAACATACCTAAGATTAATCCATTGTATTATAGCCGGTCATTAAACGGTCGCCTAATATCAGAACATGATAAAGCTACTTGACTTAAAATGTAAAAAGTTAAATGTGATGATGACGATGATGCCATAAAGACTGAGATAAGGAACACCTGGCATGGGAAAACATAATAAATGATTATCAGACACAGTCTGATACTCGGCCTAATGCTGAAGGCCACGTGTGTTTAATACTTGTATTGTGGCTTCCCACAACAACCAGTAACCTATTGAAGGACACCCCTGATACAGCATAACACCGTGAATACACAACACTTCAGCAAAACTGACACGATGCACCACAACACACCTACTCGGCAGCAATCGGGGCCCAACAATCTGTCTTTAATAGTAGATTACCGCCACTGTTTCCCCTGCTCACACCGGCATCCCATCATGCATTTCACCCCACTGGCACCATGCCAACGGTGACTCTCCTGTTCCCATTGTGTGGTCCTTGTGCCACTTCTGCTCATGTGACCGACTTGCTGGCTGTGAGCAGCATAAAGACACCGGCCTCGGCCTGGGCCTTGCCCAAGCCACGTCAGCCAGCACCACCTGTTCCCAGCGCTGGAAAAGCCCCTATCACCCGCAGTTATGTGCTAGCCATGCCATAATGTCTGCATGCATGCAACAGTGAAGGCTATTGTGCCGAGGTATGGCAACCACGTGAACCATTGGCAAATTATTTAATCCTCCATAAATGATTTGAGGGCCGTCATGGGCCTCTGACTTTACCCGACACTGTTGGAAGCGAGACGGTTGTCGCGCTGTCCTAATTGTAGAGCTTGTTTCAGTAAGCCAGCCGTTAAACTGTCATTTTTATGCAAATGTCACATTTGGCTGCAAACTGCGGGGAGCTTGACAGAGCACAACAACGACGTCGACAAATTGAAGCTCAAAATCTGCGTTGTCCGTACGACGGTAGCGATAGGAAAGGGGAGGACGCAGGACAACAACCGTACCACCCACACAGTAAATGATTGTGAAAATGCCAAAGAAAGGTTGAGAACAATGAGTGAATGCCCCGCGGTCCCGGGCCAATGCTCCGGGACCGCGGCTGAAAGACTCCGCTCACACAACCATCTGACCACCGCCACCCCAACGGAGGCATTCAAACTCTGCTGCCAGTCTGGCGCGCACGCGCACACGAACACTGGCCCATGTGCTGCCGGATGTGATTGGTCCCCAGGGCGGCTCATGTTGGACTCAGTTACAGCTAATTGGTGGGGAAGCATCCTTGGGCTTCCACTCCAGTCCAATGCTGAATCCAATTCCAGCAAACACACTAAATCCTCACACGTGTACTGTAAGCAAGCATTGTGCTCATCCATCGCACACACAGTTTAACGCACTTGGCCTTTAGCATGCATGTGCGTAGACACACACGGACGTAGGGCACGCATGAATACACAAACCGATGCAGGCATGTGACACAACGCCGTAGTGACACAGCGCCGGCGACGGTGCTGGCCGCTCGTAGCCTGCCGGTTCTGGGTGCAGTGCCAGGCTCGGTCCCGGGCTCTCCAGCACATAAAGAGATGCTCTGTTCCCCGGGCCTGCTGCACAGAACCCGGCTACTGTCCACCCTCTGCTTCACAGACAAACCCCATTGTTCTGGTGTTTTAATGAAGAGTCAACATGAATATTCAAGGGGATGACAGGAAAGACATTCGCTGACTTAATGGTCAAGGGAACACAGGGAACACCTCCAGGTGTTATCAGGTTGAGTTTGGTTGTGTGCGAAGGCCACGTCGTAGAGCGGACAACACAAGGTTGTTTTAGTGTCTTCGGGCCGAAATAACTGGCAGATCGTGCCCCTCTTCAACAAAGCAGCTTAAAGCTAATCTGGAGCCCATTGAGAGGACTGGCTATCAAAACAGCTAATTCTCTGCTGCCCATATGGCCTGCTCAGACGAATAACATGAACAAACCTCTCCACTGCACTGATATCAAGTCACTGGATTGAGAACATTGTGGCCTCCTGGATCCAGACCCGGGACTTTCTAGATGTGGTCTCGAGTCTCGGTTCCATGAGGGGTCGACGGTTAGAATGCACATTCTTGAGTCATCTCGCCCGCAATCCACTAGGAGCGGCTAATTACATGACGCTAAAACATAAATCAAACATTTCCCAATATTTTTGTACAATGCTGCTGCAGTCTCGTCTGGTGTTTAACAACTTTATTGGCCCACACTCACAATGGTTTGCTGTGAAATGGTGACAATAGTTCATTTATAAAGCCAATAATCACATGATATAAAACCGCATTGAAAATAACGTTTCCATTGGTGTAAATCACGCACGTGCTCCATGAAAGGTTTAAATACTAACATCTTCCATCTTCCTTTTCTGATCCAAACCATCTCATTCTCTTTGTAGCCGTGCTCCTGTCTCACCGATGCTATGGTAACCCGTACGGAGACAGAAACTTGCTGACATTCCCCTCGTCCCCTGTGGACATGTGAAACCTCATGGGAAACTTCATGTGAACCTAAATGTGAACCTACAGTACGCCAGGAGGCACAGCATTCAAGGCCACTTTCTCATGTTAATAATATACAGAGAAAAAGCAAGATAATTAGGACCTGGAACACGGAACACAATGCACATTTAAACAAAAGACGGTACGTCTGTTTACGCACAGATGGAAAACTACTGATTCTCGATTCAGACAAAGCACATTTGTGGGCATATATTATATCTCCTTTCATGGCCAAGGTCATGTGCCAAATAGTTTCTCTTATCATGGCCGAGACCTTGCATTACAATTAGCCTGTGTCTCGTTTGAATTTCAGCTTGGGCCCCAAGGATTTTCAAGACGCACACTTCAATAGGGGCTTTTCATTTGGTAGAAACCGATTTAGCCGGAAGCTTGAGTTGACTTTTACAGTAATGTGTGTCCTCCCAATAGAGACTCATCTCACTGTTTTCCAAAAGTCAAGTAGAAAAATATTAACCCTAATTAGTATTTTAAAATAAACACCTATGTGTGAAGCTAACACAAGTGGACTATTCTATGTGCCAACAACAATAACTTCAGTAAATCACAAACTATCGTCCTAAGTAGTTCTTTCACCCGGGTCTTATTAGGAACTGTTGGTCCGTGTATTCAACTAGTAGTGGATTCCAACAACAGGAAGCCTGGTAACGAAATCAGTGCACCGCCGGTCCCTTGCCTAGCAACCACAGCGTTGCTACACAAGAGTCCAACAGGAAGACACATGAGCTTAGAGCTGGGGATTGCCAATATGTCTAAAACCCAGGGGAACGCTCCAGATCAGGGGAGCGGCAGTCTTTAAAGGCCGGAGTCAGTCTCTAGAGGCCTGAGTCAGTCTTCCTTAATGCAAGTCAAGGTCTGAGAGAAAAAGGGTGCTCCGGTCCACGCAAAGAATGACGGCACGGTTGTAATCGCGCCAGGTCCAATAATCCAAACGGTTTTCCCTGTTATGATTCAGGATCTGGACGGAGATCAATCCGTTCAGGGTGCCAGCTCAGCCCTTATGTAAACACCCCTCCCTCGGTCGCCTCTCCCCTCTCTCTAGGAGACTGACTGCACTAAACCAACAGGCCTTGCGACACCTGTGTAGTAGACGGCTCGGCGTAGGGGGCAAACACACCGAGATAGAAACATTACGCCCACGTCTGACACTAGATCTGAAGGGCTGAATCAAGCCGTCGAGGGAGGGAAACGGGTCTGAAATGTAATTTTCTCTCCACCAGACCATGACTTAATGTTCTACCTGCCACTCAGAATGAACCACCCCCTGCGTCTAAAAACCAGCAACAATCATTGGGAGTAAAGGAAATAGAAGTTCAAACAGACGTTCTAACCCGCATAGCACCTGTGACCAATCACGTTTCGTCTAGGTCTCGTACATTAACACATTCAACCATGGAATCAAAGTTATTATATACGTCTCACACCAACACTCACACGAGTGACTGGTGTTAATATCAGACCCGGGGGAAATATGGCAGAGTCCAGCTTCTGCAACACCCTATGAAACACATTCTTCATCCCACTACAACTCCCATCAGCGGCTTTACTAAGCCAGCAGGCCACACAAGATAAATCACTGCCAGTCTGGCCAGGTGGATCTGGGCGGACTGTAAAACTGTGGGCTCTCCAGCTACTCATCTCCGCTGCCACTCGCTAATTAAATCAATGGAGCAGACGCCCAACAGGACCGACATGCATCGCGCTTTAAATGGAGGAAAATAACACAAGTGCTGTGATTTGTAGCACAAAATCCTCCGGACACCTCCGGGCCTGCGTCCAGGCCCCGAGAAAAGCCTTTAGGCTGAAAGCAGGCGTTTGAGAGGAGAGGGTTCTGATGTTTTATGAATGCAGCCAAACTGACAGATCTCATTCAGCTATTTCTTTCTAGAGCTCAACAGGTATAGGTGGTGAATTTCCAATTGAATCAATACATTTTGCGATCATTCAGAAAGCATGCTTTACTCATTTGCTTTACCTCATTGAATGTATTTTCTCAAAACCTGTCCCAGGGTCAACCATTGGCCCATTGTAAATAAACAGTGCTGTTAGACACCTAAAGGTTATTTCCAGAGAGTAGACCTTATCAGAGTAGATTATGACGAGGGCCTTAGTCTCCTATAGCCGTGTCATGTTAACCCCTGCTCGCAACCTGACAGCTACCAGCCACGGCGGATGGGATGCATTAGGCTGACGTGTGGCCAGAACATGGCACAACTGGAACCCTGTATGTTGGGACTCCTGACACGACCTGATCCAATTTTGGTAAGTGGCTAAGGAGCTAAGGTCTGAGCCACTGCATCTCTTAAGAAAACAAAGCCAGGTCTGTGCCAGAAACGGTCGGCTTAGGGAGGTTGAAAATAAAACAACACAAGCCCTGAGCTATGTTGCTGTTTCTTCTCCATCCAGAGATGTTTACAGCAACAAAGCTGAAAACCATCTTCTAGTCAATGACATCAATCTGCACTACTTTCATGTTTATCAGCAGGACATGCCATTCAAGTTTGACCTTCATATTTCTGGCACTTTACACAACTAAAACAATTGCAACTTTATTACACACAGTGTAGGTCGTTAGGTTACTCATTGATTGTCGAACTGGAAATGTGGCTAATCAGCAAGAATCTTCCTTTGTTTGTATTGGTGAGTGCCTATATGCCTATCTACAAAGCTGTTACGTTATGCTTTACGGTTTTTTGTTGGTTTGTTTTTACTTAAGAATGTCAAATTATGAATGACAAGCCTTTGCAGGCATCTGAAAACACCCTCATATAACTGAGCTATAAGGTACCCTATAATTAGTTATACGCCTATACATTATTCTAAACAACATAAAGCAGGTAACAGAAATGTAGAAGAGGAAGATCCACTGGGATTAGTAGGTGGATGTTCTAAAACAACCTCACACAAGTCACAAAAATAACACTTTGATAGCCAGAATTCATAATGTGCAATATGACGCAAATCCTAAATGTATTCAATAGCCAAAACAAAACCAAAAGGACTTGTTGAATCTAGTTAGTGTACTTTGCCTGCTTGCTGCTAACGTTACTTTTCCAATATTTATCTGATCATTGGAACGAGTAAAGACCGTATATAACTTTTTACGGTGAAAAGAGGGGAATCCCGTATAATGTAATATGCCGATCAGACCAACAAAGAGCAAGCGTGTTGGACAGCGGTCCAGCCCTAGACACAGCTGTCCCCAGCTGCATGAGGCTATTTGAAGGAACAAAGCTTTGATGTGAACCAGAATGACAAAGTTTTGTACTGTTGTCTTACCAATACGATTGCAAATCTTTCCTCCAGTTCACTTTGTTCAGGCATGGGGAGCTTCGAGGGCATATTGTGACCCCTGAAGTCGTTGTGGTGATCCATACTCCCTGCGTTCCCCATCTTTGAGGTCCTCCTGTGGATCTTTCAATGCGTAAAAGTTTCCGTTTTCACTCCACAAATCGTCTGACGGTTCAGTGATAAGTGTGTTTCGTTTTTCGTCGGTGTCTTTTGGGTTGGTCAGTTCAATGTGAAGCACATGTGATGAAAGCCGCACATCCGACGCGTCCTACGGGAGACCTCGTGAAGCATTTTCAGCACAGAATGGAACTTGGAAACTTCTCGGACGACCTGCGGACGAAACAAAACGTGTCCCCGCTATCCGCATCTTGCACAATTACGGCTCCACTCCCAGTTGGGAATAATGACGATGTGCATGATTCAGGCTTAGCAATGCCCGTCTGAGAGCGAAGCTAGTAGCTAATCCCTCCAGTGCTGACCAGCTAGTTAAGGGGGTCCACACACACACACACACACAACGCACACAATCACATCCCTCTCCACAATGAGCCCATTCAGAGACAAGCCCCCTACTTGGGCGTGCCAAACCCCGTCACTAAGGAGACGGTGTTTTGTATGTTGCATTGTGGTACTTTGAGTCCATTGTGCATCAATAAATCAAAAAGTCAGATTTCATAAACACGAAATGCTGTTTTATTTAAAAACACAAAGGTATATAATACTAGGATCAGGGTTTTTCTGCCCTCTTTAGCCAATGTTGGGATGTAATTTGATATCCTGACGGGGTGGGGTCCACAACTCCACATTAGTCACATGAGGATGACATCAACAACACATTGGAGAAGATCCAGAAGTTATCCAGATGCGCAGTGGTGTGGCGTTATTCACTGGACTCTGGAGAAACTCAACACTGGGCGTTAGTGAGCCCCATTAGGGATACAAACTCAGCTGACGCATTTCACATTATGTCTCTAAATGTTGCAGTAGATCTGCGAGCAATGACCATCTTTTATATTTCAGAGTGCTCGAGCTGCGTTCTCTACTGTCACACCAGACCAAACTGGCATGGTTGCATATATAGGCTATAATTTGATCCACCAATGCACAGGCTATTCACCTGTTGGACATGGGCGCAAATGCAATGCCTTTGTGCTTAAAGGTTCATGTCTCACTTCGACGACTTGCTGAAGTTTTTATAAAATGTGGCTGAGAAACAATCAACATTTCCAAAAAGTCAAAAATGACCCCACTTCTAGACCATTAAAAAAATCATAGTTAACTAATAATTCTGATAAATTTGAAAGAAGGTAAACAGGTTACAACATTGAGAGCAGGACGCATTATTCTGCCGTGTGTGATCATACTACTAAGTCAACAATCCAACAGTACATCCATAAAACAACAGTGCCCTCTAGTGTACAATAACATGCCTCATTATGAAATAGATAACTTTTTTCAAATGAAAGTAAATAATGTATCAAATGTTTCATCACCCATTTATCTACAAAGCTTCAGTTTCAAATATACATTAACAATGTGCACTATCTTGGGATACTTAAATGTATTGCCTTTGGATGAGGCAATTACATTTATAACAAAGCAGTACTGTAGGATATAGCAATGACCATTTAAATACTCAAATTCAGTGGCACTCCCCTTTAAAGGAGGCCATTTATTAACTGCTTTAAATAACAGCCAAATCCTGTGTTTCACAGAACATTTGCAACCGTGCGTTGCGGCTTGAGGAACTGAAAGTGGTCTAAACATAAATGATATATCAATGCAAGAGGCTAAGTACCAAACTATATTTATTGTATACAGTATAAGGACAACAAAATTGAAATGTACAATTATCTGTGAAAGATGTTTACCAATTCCACCCAGCAGTTGAAATCGTCTAGCCTCTGCCATTGCTCAGACCAGTGTGCCAGTAATGTCTGATAAAGAACTCAAAAACTCCCTAAAAACAGCAATGCCTCAATGTATAAGTTATATAGCATAGCCTAACATGTGAACAACTGAATATTTTTAAAAGAATGAAGCCAATTGGAGACGAGAGGACTTGTACTAGTGCATGTGGGCAGCTGGAGGTGGTTTCCCTTTATTTTATGGCTGGAGGATTGGGGGGGCATGAAAACAAAACTGAACTTATCCCTGCTCCAAGGTGACGTAAAGCCATTATAAGTAGTGGGCTCTAACACCCTGACACACTATACCGTTTCATTCAGAAATCTATTCACGTAGCATTTTTGGTCCAGGTTACATTAACATCGTATATTATCACTTCACATGGGGAGTGACATAATTGAGGTCAAGTGTCCATATACATACTTCTCTTTTGTTCCTTTAGTTAAAAATGGAATATGGATAAATCAGACCGTTTGATCAGTTTGACCGTTGTTCCTTAAAAGATGACTAAAATGAGTTGTATGTATATATATATATATATATATTTAAGAAATCCAACATATCGTCACTCGTAGGGACCAAACAAACACCGGCTCTCTTCCACCCAGTAAACTGTAGGCTCCATCTACCACCACTCAGAACCGCGCAGTTTCAACCGCAGGTACAGAAACAGACACAAAGCGGGTGATGGCATATTAATCTTCGACGTCGCTAACGGACCTCCCTTTGTGTTGCCCTGCGGGCCAACCTTCTCCTGTCTGGAACATGTCATACTAGATAAATAGTATATACTACTTAAGCATTTTGAACACGGTGGCAATGTTAGGATCTGGCCACAACGAAATATCCCTGAATGAATTATAGAGCTTTCAGTTTGGGTGAAGGAAGAAGAAGAAAACAAATCCAAAACGAAAGAAAGAATGACAATGAAAGAAGAGGACGCTCTTCCGGGGGTAGAGTCCTCTAAGGTTTGTCCATGGTCCTCTTAAGAGAAGGAGCCTCCCGTCTGTTGTTGAAATACATCAATTGTGTCTTCATCCTCCATCTCCAACTGAAAAACATACAAATAAAACTCTAAGACTCGGAACACAACCATATGATAACAGACGCAACAATACAGCAATATATCCCGGAAGACCTCCCCTCAACATCTATACGGTATTTCAATCTGGCACGTGACAATCCATGCATGTCCTTCAAACTCCTTTAAAATTTGTATTATATTGGATTGCAAATTCATACAAATCCGTCTACAACTGAACAACAATGTGTTGTGGGAGTATATACCTAGGTAACCTACCCATCCCTTCTTCAAGACACAATGTAAAAGTGTTGTCATACAAAGCAGCGTATAGCAAAAGCAAGTTTAGGTAGACCTAGATGTCGATAGCTGTACATGGGTGACTCGACACTTAATTTCAGGTGACAGTGAAATACAACTGCAGCATAGAATCACTATGATAAAAGTAACAGTAAGGTTATTTAGCGCAGGACCATCAAGTATTGAACGTTTTGACGAATTCTTTGCGATAAGAAAAAAGCACAATATTAACAATAGGGAATTGGGAACAATGTGGACATAAAACATAAAACGAACCACACTTCCCTTGCCATTGACATCAGGTGAAGACTAACCGTATTATCTAGTAAACCCGCTTTGTTCAGCTGAGAAAGTAGGTTATGATCCCCAACAGCGAGGATCCATTACCGAGGCCTAGCATCAGTGCACACCCACAGTGCTGTGGTTATTTTTAATAAACGACTGGGCAACAACGAATGCTTTACCAGCCACTTTGTTAATACAGCCGTTTCTTATTAGAATAATACACCTGCCTTGGGGTAAACTGTCAAGCAACAAGTAAAGAGCCATACTTTATCAGGTGCCAAGAGGCAAGACGGTACAGATTGGGGTGAAATAATATCGAAAGCTTACATAAATTCAGCAATGCTCATTTCCAGGTTCAATTTCAAAGAACTAGTCCTTAACTATTGTGACGCAATAGTTAAGGATGAATAAAATAAAGGTGTGATCAAATGTGTGAATAAAATTTTAGGCCAAATGTTGACAATGTGGTCCATGTGCATCCTTGAGCAAGACTACTTTGAAGTATACACTTTGCGGTAATTCAACGGTAAATTCAATGAAAATGTCAATCAGTGACTGATTGAGGAGTGGGCAATACATTCAACAACATTGCAGAAGATGACACAGGATAAAGAGTGGTTTTTGTCCTCGGTCACCAACCTGTGCAGGGGTATCCGTCTCGTTGATTGGCTGTCCGTCAAACCTAAACCTTATCTGACGAATCGCCAAGCCCTGCAAAACACAAGACAGACATGTTCTCAAAATCCAACATGAAATATCAAACATGGAGCTGGGAGAAATGTTGACATGCAGTTGTTGAGTGAAAAAACACAGAAAAAGTGACTCTTGAGTTTTAACTCGCCAGCCAGTCAGTTTGACGCCATCACTTCAGTAGACCCACCTGTCGTTCGCAGTATGCCTTCATTAACTTGCTGAGCGGAGTGTGCCTTTTGATTTTGAACTGTACGACTGACCCGTCTTGACCCGCTACTTTAAGATTAATGTGGTCATTTTCCGTCTTCACACCTTCCTAGAAACACACACAAACACGCTCAGCATCCCATGCGCCACAACCTGCACTTAAGAACACCAACAGAACGTACACAGAAGGAACCCCTGGAAGTCCGCAGCAGAGGTGCGCACCAATCGTCTGGTCCTGGCTGAAGATGCGCACCCAAGTCGCTCCATCGGACTAGCATAGCAAGCTAGTCCGTGGTTTAACTGGCGCAGAAAGGCACAATGGCGCAAAGAAAAACACTACAAATCGTTCATTTACCAAACATTTATGGTTCAGCAATTATCAATATAGTTGATCATGTGTAAGAAAAATGGTTTAGTGTAGAATGAACACATCACAATGCAAGGATGTTCGCATATAAAAGAAAGATCCGCACATTTGTCCACCTTTGTGTTGTCGGTCTGCCCGCTCAAATGCTGCGCTATCTGGAGCTGGTTAGCTAGGCTAGGTTAGCAACAAAGCTCACGTTAACTCACAAAGGACAGTATTAAACAATAATTACACATGCACAATAGTTATTTCATGGCAAACCATCACTAACCTTTGGCTTTTCTTCAGACATTGTGCAGTTTTACCCCAAGACCTCACTTCCAATGTGAAAACGGATTGCTATCCAGGCAGTTGGCAGTGCGTTAGCGGGTCTACAGGCGGCTCTTCCTCGGTCTGCTAGGTTTCGACCGGGAGCGCGCACACATTTTGAAATTGTGATTGGACCACTCTATGTCACGTGTTTCGTATTTTTCGGGAACGCGGATACGTGTGCGCGCAAGCACATGTTCGCGTACCCGCGAGGCAGACTAAACAGACAGGGACTATTTGCACCACTCTTTAACAACTAACTCCAAACACATTGTTAATATAACAAATCGAGTTGTATGCAAGTATTGTTATGTTTAGTAGATAAAGGAGACACATATCTTCAGTATACTGTATTTATGTGGTACAAAACACTTCAGAACAAACCATGAATACGTCAATGATGATCAATCTAAAAGTGGATACAATAACAAATAACAATTTTATCTGTACCATTAGCGCAAAAGTAAATGATAATACATAAGGATAATGTGAAATAGCAGTTGCAATTCACATTAATAATTGCTACTACTTATACTTCCCAATTAGATGAATTTCAGAAGGAAAGGACACCAGTTCATATATGGTTTACTAGTAATACGCAAAAGTAACAGGTCAATATTAGGCTTTACTGTTTTTGATAATGAAACAGCATAACAGAAACAAATTACTACAGTGAAAAACTTAATCACAGATCTATGTAAAGATGCATTATAATGACATGGGATTTAATGGAGTGCATTTTCAATTTACACGGTTCTACATCCACTTGATCACATTCTTTATCTGTCATTGGCATGAAATAAAAATCAAACATCACAGTTTAACACATTCTACTTTATAGGGATGATAATCCGCAGGGACCTAATGATACAACATCACAACAATTTCTGATTAACGACACAATATGTATTGCGATTCTGATACTATTGTGATTTCTTCTCCTGGAATGTTTCTTAATTGTCTTCCATGCGTGAATATGGATTCCCCTTTGCAAGACCTATGAAAAGGGAAACAAAATTAGATTTTTGGATCTTTCATTAAGAGCACTGAAATATTTTTTGCTGTCACTGTAAAGTTTAAAGTTACATTTTTTTAGGAATAAGTTAGGTAGTGTAGGTTAACACTTCTGTCAAACATTTATCGTTATGCATTTATTTCTCATTTTATCTTGTCAT
>OOFG01001153.1:0-14302 GCA_900323295.1 Molva molva | reverse complement strand
TAGAGAAATATTATGGACTAAATATAGGAAGCATAAAGATGTGTTTACTTAATAATAGAAAGTTAATATTTGATTGTGTAGAACAGAAGCAATAGTACTATGAAACCTAGACAGTGAGATCGCTAAAAATTGCAGCCGAAACCTTTTGCGGTAACATTATTGCAGGAAAAATGGTGTGCTTGCATGCTATTTGTTATGCCATTGTATAAGACCATGTCAGTAAATAAGTCTGCAGCAGCGCCCTAATGGAATCAGTGATGACACTAAAACCTCTCTGATGCTGGGGGGGGGGACACTGGCTTCATAATAAATGTTTCTCCATTGGCCATCCATTAATTAGTATTTTGGTTTTCTTTGAGGCTGTTAACATCTTTTTGCGCACCAGCTTGTTTTTATTTTTTAATGTACAACGCTTTAACTAATTACACAACTACTCAAGTCGTCCAGAAATGTCCCATTTGTGATTTTAACTTTATTTTCTGTTTTATTTTATTTTTTACAGATGATGAACAACATGGGAGGTGAGGATGACCTACCTGATCTAGATGGAGCAGCAGAGGATGTAAGATGTTTTCCTCTTTTTATGGCCCTTATCTGTTAAAGTACAGACTGGAAAAGATGGATAGTGGATATAAGACATTTTAAATAGTATGGTACACAAGCTGCCTTAACATTGTTTAACCTCACACTTTTGTTTATTAACAGGAGGACTCTGCGGATAGTGATGATGAAAGTAAGTCCTATTTCTATAAAACCAGTGCAAAATCTTTTATTTGTATTCACATGGATGGTTATTTTTATATGGAACTGTTCTATTGTGCTTATTACTTTTTTTTTCTTCTAGAAATGCCAGACTTGGAATAGAAGACTTGAAACCCTGAGTGGAGAGGCAAGGAGAGAAAGAAGGGGGATTCATTAAAAACTGTATATCTTGAAATATGAAGGCAGTGACAAAGCTGTACACATGAGTTGGTAGCCATATTTAAATCCATAGCCTCAACTCCAATACATTACCATCAGTCCACTGAAGGTTGTTATGCATTGTATTGTACAGAGCAGATATCTCCACTTCCATTTATAGTACTGCGTTTTTGGGGTATCCTGTTTTGCCGTTAATTACAGCTAAGCACATGTTTTCGTAAAAAAAAAAAACTAGTTGTCCTCAACTGAGCAATACATGTCAAGATATTTACAAATTGGTTGTGATGTGGAAAAAGGCTTACTAACAATACAAGGTTTTGAGTTTATCAGTCTAGTGAATCTTCTCAAATTACTTTGGAAGGCACAACCCCAGATCTTAGTTGGTATAAATGTAATTTCTGATTCGGTTATTTAAAGTTCTTCATGTGGCATGTATTCAATATCCAGGGACCTATCAAGTGTCTGTAGCTTAGTGCTCCAGCCTACATATTTTCTCCCATGTCTTATCTGCTTGTGGTCTTTTGTAAAATTGGAACATTCTGTCTGTAACTCCACTTAAACAAACAAAACACTGCATATTCTTAATTATAACGTAACAATTACTGGAATATACTTTTTCCATCCCGTACATTTTGTTATCTTTAGCAGCAGACTCCACCTCCGCCTAACATTCTCACTTAAGTCTTCAGAAGTAAGGTAACATGCTGTTTTCAGACTTAGGCAGGCATGGAAGACATTCAGTTTTTCTTCTACCCTCAAGTTTATTTTCCAAGTTAAACTAGAATAGATCCTCCCTTGGTGGTCATGTTTGTGTTGGGGAATGAAATGGCTCTGTGTAATGACCAAATTATATTTGCACTGTCAAAATGATGGGGGAGACAAATGAGCATGCCGGTAGTTGTGTATTTCAACTGGTGGTTGGGTATTTCAACCTGACAAGTTATCACAGGCTGGTTATCACCAACTTCGGTTATTGTTAAATTACAGTGGAACCGTTTTTTTATTTGTCTACATCTTTCTAATAAACTGTCTAAATCATTATTTTAAAGGTGTGCTCTTATATTTTTCTTTCAATGTTTTGCATATTGACTTTGCCTCCAGTCAACTTTTAAACATATTTAATGACCTGATTTTGTTTTACCTATTAAATACTTTACTATTACAATTTATGGGGGAAAGTAAAGAAACGTATTGTATCGTTTATTTAGTAAACCGAATGACTGGAGGATCATCAAGCCACACAGCTTGATGTGCGTATTAGCATACTTATATAGGCCTGATCATCCGCTGTCATTTGTGTCTTCAAGTTCCTGTTTATCTATAGGGGCGTATCAAAGTAAAAGCCTGGCACGACTACTACTGTGCGACAAGAGGCTGTCAATGTTTTATTTGTACATTGTTTTAATTGGTTGGTTGGTTGGTTGTATCTTTTTCTACGATATAAGTAACCCTTATATCTTGCAATTTTTTCACTATCCCCAACCGGTTCAATGAATAGTAGCTATCGAGATAATATATGAAGGGCGATCATACACTCTCGTGACTTAAATTATACAGGTGATAATGACGTTATTTTCCATGGGAACTCGCTTTTTGACGATAAACGCTAAACTTAAAGGTTTCACCACTTTTTTTTTTTTTTTAAAAGATACGTCCAGGTGATCCTGGATAACAAAATGAAGGGCCCTGGGGCGTTATGGAATAACTGCAAAATATCTCCCAAAATATAATTACTGTGAAATATAAAGAGCGCAAACGTTTACTAAAGTACAGTACTCAAGTGCTCTTCCTCCCCTGGATTTAAACAACTTATTTCTATTATTTATTTGTTTAATCCGAAAAAGCTATATCAAATTGGCATATTTTCAAAACATTACCAATCTGAAGGAAGTTTTTAAAAGCGAACTAATGTAATAAGTCAAAGGGCAGTCTGGCAGCTAGACTGCTAAAGTTCGGGATATGTCCTCTTGTTAATGTCCCCGTAGTGTTTGGGAATAACGTGTACATTTAACTAAATGTTTAGCTATACTTCTTTGCTTCCTTCCATGTACTGTCCTTACAATCTCATGACTGTGGGTTAAAAGTATTAATTGGGTCACATTATGTTGAAACATTAATTCAAATTAAACGCTTTGCATTTATTATTATGATTTTAATGCAATTATTGAGCGACTGTTGTGAGGTAAATGCCTCTGACCGGATGTATATTTGGTTATTGCTGAGACTTTCACACTGGCTTGTGTTCTGTGATCATGGCTGCAACGGACCACACCAGCCATGTTTGCTAATTTAAAACCCAAAGGTTAGATAATAGTTGTTTATTATTTATCGTTGTGCCATCTTCCCACATTCATTCGGCAATTCGAAGCCGCGAGGCATCAGGGCCTATACACATCCAAGGAATGAAAGGTTAGACTGTTTTATTGAAATATGAGCGAAACTTTTGAGTCTAGCACTAGTGGGAGGTGGAGGTTGAATTTCTCTATGCGTTGCAGCGTAAACAATGCAACTTCATCTGGCTGCTAGCTGGTGAACAAAAGGATCATACGGATGGAAACCAGTGGTGATGAGTGCATAACACTTACCAACAACGGGTTTGTTTTTGGCTATACATGTTCTCTGTTGAGCGATGTATCAATAGGTATAAGCATGGTACTGATAGTATCTGCTACTTAGCTAACTTCCCGGATAGCAGAAGCGCTGGGCTCCAGGCTCTTGATACCCATCAGTTTGCTAGCTGTATGCTAACTTAGTGTAACTGTGTTAATTGTCGCCTAATAACCTTGGACCCGATACCTAAAATTGGTGGACCCGGTTGTTTGTGGAAGAAATGTCTACTACAATCAACCTTTTAACAAGCTACATGTAGGAACACATTTGGACTCCTATCGTGGCTTATGAGCACGGCTAGAAATGAATTGATCGTGGGAGAGCTAACGTTAAGCTACGGGGCTAACTATCGCGGCGCTAGGATATGCCTGCGCCACTTATGAGGCCTTATTGAATGATGAAAAACGATTTAACGTTCACGCCAAGGGACACATTCTTATTGTAGAGGTACATTGTTACTAGCAAATGGATAAATTGACTTTAAGTGGCACATTTGTATCCCTCCATCGCCCGATCATGTTCAAATGAGTGCTTTAGTAACATCCATGTCAAGTTAGGAGGCTTTTGGTAATTTGTATGGCCCGTCCATTTATCGTGAAAGATGGAAGCGAGCGACTGTTCTTGTTTGCTGCGCCTCGTCAGAGATGGTAACCAACCTGTACCACACCAGCCGCATTATAGATTAGTGTTTGCCGGAGTTTTCCTCCGAAAAGTGTGACCCATGAAATGCGGGGTCCCATGTGTTCCGACGACATAACAGCCACAATATAACCAAATGCACATTTGAACAGGTTTTAGGTCGTTAAGTCTGCCCTTGGTCTACCCAAAAAGCATTTAAGCCCAGGATTAATACACGGTATATAACAGAGCTCGCCGTATCAAATTTAGTTCCGGACAAAATCTTTGAACAACTCTTTACATACAGGAAATCAACTATTATGGGCTTTAATAATGATGTGGTTATCTTTGATAATTTCCTTTTGGAAGTGCTACAATATGTCAGTGGTGTCTTATAACAATTTAAATGGCACGTGCCAAAATATGGCAACTCATTCCAAAGGTCACAATAAAATGTGTTCACCAATTGATAACTTTTGTGCAATATGTTCCAGTTCGTTTCACTCTGTTCACCGACATGTCGTAGCTATACAAGCTGTTGGTGCTAAACTATTGAATCATGGGATTTTTGTTTTGCACAGCATTGTGTTGCATATCCATGTGACTCAGATATTCCTCTCAGAAATGACTACTAACCGCCACCTTCATTACGCCCTGCTATATTTCATAAATTGTCAGGTAAACACAGGTGTAGGAAGCATGTTGAATTTACAAGTTTTCTCTAATAACTTTTTACTTCTTCTCATTTAAATCTAGATGGAGGCAAATAACCATTTCAACTATGGCACACAGCCCGCAGCATCAACCAACTCAGGATTGAAACGATCCTCAGGGGACTCTCTCTATACTAACGGGTCCTCCATGAGCTTCCCCCAGCAGGGAAAGAGTGAGTATTTTCCAATTTCACATAACATTTTGAATCAACCCCATGCACTTCAAATGAATGGTGCAGAGAAACACCAACATTATGGGGCTCCCATAAAGTAGGTTCAGAGATTTGAGATATTACAAAGAGCAAAAGCTAGACTTATACGTTTTTTTAATACAAAAAGACCACCACATAAAATGACCACACTCGTGGAAACGAGGTAAAGAAAAAAACAGGGAACACACCAATTTCTGTGTGTGCGTTGATTTAGGACACAAAAACGTTGACTCAAAGAAATATGTTTTTGTATAAGATGAGTTATTCTCATGTTATTCTTGCTCTATTACATGCCACCAGCCCAATGAGGAAAACTTGCTCATATAAGTTGAGGACAAGCGTTGGTGTCCCGAGCAGGACTGATGTATACAGTAGTCAACTTGTGTTGAAAGTTTGAAAGATATATAGCTGGTGAGTGATGTTCATGATGATTCAGATGTTTAAATACTCATGTGCTTGCTCTAGAGTCATCTCATCTTTGTAAATTGATGTCATGTATATGTTTACGGATGCAGGTTATCAGGTTTCCTATCACTAAAATCCACAACATATGTTTTCTATTTGACAGATATGAATGGCGAAATGAATGTGAACGGCGTGACTACTGTACTTGGGTCCAGTGTGCCTGGCTCCCATCCACCAACAACACCGTACCCACATATGAGCAACCACCAGAGCAGCATGGGCTATGACTACCTATGGGGAGGACAGGCTCAATACACTTCAGCTATGGGTCCATCTCCTGGCCATGGGATGCACCAGAAGCAGTCTCCCTCTGGCATGATACAGCCTCAGTCACAGCACCACTACCAGGGGCATGGACAGTACCAGCTCAATGGGGGCATGGGAAGCTCCCACCAGCCCCCAGTGGCAGGCTCACCAAACATGTCTTCACCTGGCGGTCAGTACTGGAATAGGAGTAACCCAGGCCCACAGCAGATGGGCTTCAACTCCCCCAATGTGTACGGGAGCTACCAGAGCCATGTGCACCCTGGGATTTCTTCATCACAGCATCACCAGCAGCAGCAGTCTTTACAGCCACCCGCGCATCAACCATCTCAACAGCATCTCCACTCTCAACATCACCCACAGCATCACCACCAGCAGCAGCAATCTCAGCATTACGGCATGATGCCCAACGGGATGCCATATTACCAGCCCCATCACCCTACCCTACCTTCTCCCCAGCCACAGCCAACCACACCGTCTCAGCCCCAAAGCCAGTCTCCGATAATTCCTCCAGCTCCACAGAACTTCACTCCCCCACGCGGAAGCCCGCAGCACCATAATATAGGCAGAGGTGGGACCAGTAGCCCCCTCCCTGTGTCCTCTGTCTCTATGCTGTCACCCTCAAGCGCACAGGATAGTGGTTCCCCCCAGGGTCCGAGCAGGGAGAGAAGCCCTCATCCAGCCAATGCAGGAAGGCCTGCTGTCATGCAAGGTAATACATGTATTCATTTTACTTTGGTTAACCTTGAATTTATTTATTCTTGGTTGAATCAAACTGCCTGACTGATAATAGGTTGTCATTCACCTGACATCGCCAGAGCAATTTGCAAATGCGTCTTGACCTCTTAGTTCATTTTCGATTTCCAAGGAGTTATCAACAGGTGTAGACCAATTTGCCTTTGGACGCAATTGGATAGACCTACAACCAATCGGCGCAAACAAAACCTGTGACACATCAGCCTCAACGGCGCTCCCATAGGGCACTTGGGAGAGATAAGATGACTATCTCTCCCAAGATAGTCATCTTATCAATCCCACCCCATATTAGATGAGCGGTTGTGATTGGCCCGACCCGGTGTGTCTAGCGGTGTATACGTGCCTAGAAGACGGGGCTTCCAAGGAAGCCGTTGGTCAGCAGCACTCCTCTTTATAGAGCAATCGGTCAATATTTCAGGCGATAATAACAGGCGAATTACAAAGTACCCTGCCCTAAACAATAACCGTCAACCATAGCCAAACTAAAACGCAATTAAACTGGCCACGTCTCACGTTTCAAAATGTCCCTAATTGATATAACATTGATATTGCTGTTTAAAAGTGTATCCTGCTAGCTCTACCACAGTAATCAGCAGTTAAAAAAACTGCGTGGTCAGTGGTGCTCAGGTGTGGATGTAATGCACATAAACTGTATACAATTCTGGCTAAACTGACTTTCGACATGTGAACATTGGTAGAAACTATCACACCTTGGTGTGCAAAAAGAGAGAAATAAATGGGCCTACAAAACGAAAGTACTCGTTGAGATTTCAGCCTTGTACATTCGATTAGAGTTTTGGGTATATCTTTCATCCCTAATACTCATATTGTTGATGCATTACACTATTGCTTAATAATGAAAAGTGGTTTATTCTTCTGATTGTCTTTGTTATTCTTCAGGTAATATGAGTGAAACCTATCAGGAGGCGGATGCAGGCTATAAATTGATGGATGAGGCCACAGGTGGCCAGAGGTTGCCTAGAAGTGATGGTTTCCAACCCAAACCGCCCTTACCTCAGGAGTACAGTCAGCATGCTGAACAGTCTGCAGCCCAGTGCCCGGACATGGCTATTTCAATGAGGGAGCCAGCAGTGAATGCCTCCCCTCGCTCCATGTCATCTCATCCCTCTGGATCCCCAGCTGCCGTTTCAACATCTCCTTTGGGAAAAGCGTCAACACCTCCTCGGCTCTCTATGGCTCCTGTGGTCTCTTCCGTATCAGCCCCGGGACCAGCCACTGATCCATCCAACGCTGTTGTGTCGACTCCGCCACGAGTTGCAACACCCCCGAGTTTGGCACCTCGTCAATCTGTAGCCGGGTCTCCAAAACTTTCCTCTCCTCCTCTAATGGTGCAGGGCCTAAGGCCTCCCTCTGGTTCTGGTTCCCAGATTGATTCGGCTGGATCTCCACACAGGACAATGGGATCTCCTTCCCGCGTGCCTGCTTTACCTTCCAAGTTACCTGCACTGCCACCGTTGCTGGATAATGTCCCCAGGCTACCAGTAGTTTCCTCTGCTCCATTAGTCACTGCTCCTACATTGGTGTCTAACTCTGAGGGGAGAAAGATGTTGTTTCCTCGTATGACCTCTTCACCGTACACCACAAGCCACACAACCACAACAGCACTTGCCCCTTCCTACTCGGGTTCTGCGCCCATCTCAGCTCTCCAGCAGATGGTTGATGGGTCGAGGTCCCAACCAGTCACATCGCGCTTCCCAGATCCATCCAAAGCGCCACCAGAAGTATCAGGACCTTTGACCACAAATTCCTCATCTCCTGCACCACCTAAACCTTGCTCTTCAGTATCTACACCTCCCAGATTAGTGCCCGCTTTTCCCTCTACTGACGACAAGTCGGTGCCCACACTCCAGCTTCAGACGTCATCGTCTCCTACAACTCAATCTGCTCATACTACTGCTCCAGCATCGACATTATCTCCAGCACCAGTGGACACCGATCGGCTGGCACCATCAGTCCAAGGTCCTGCATCCCAGCCCTTGTATTCCCTACCTCCTTCAACCACTCAAGCCTCCAGGACTACCTTTGTGTCTGCTCCCCCTCCCTTGGTGTCTTTGACTACTTCAGTAGCTGCTGCCTCTCCATTGGCCCAAGCCAGTGCTGTGACAAAAGCCTCATGCATCAACATCCCTTCTCCACAAGCACCAAAACCGCCGCCTCCATCAATGGAGCAAGATGACGGTGACGGTGGGGATGTGATTGGAACCCGGCCCCTGCAGCTCAACAGCAGCGCGGCCAATGACCGCAGCACGACTGAGGAAGGGTCTTTCAACGACCGGTCAGGCGACGACGCCACTCAATCTGAGGACGATTCGATGCTCCACAGCACCTCCAGAGTGGACCTCTCCAGCTCAGGGATTGAGGACACGTCTTGCATGGACGGCGACAGCTCACGCGTGAACGAGTCCACTCGCATGGACGACAGCTCATTCATGGGGGAAGACACGTCTCAATTCGACGGCACCGCCCACACAGAAGAGGAACCCTCTGGCATGGCTGACACGACCCTGGATAGTCACGGTTCCTCCTTGGAGGAGGAGTTTGATGATAGCCAGGCAGAAGAAACCTCTCAAGCAGAGGAAACCATGGCCAGCTGTTTGAGCACCAGGGATGCCACGCTGGAGTCTTCCTTGAACAGCACCTCTCAGCTCGAGGAATCCAACGTTGACTCGTTGCAGATGGAGCTGTCCAATGTTGACTCGTCTCAGATCAATACATCCGTCGCAGACTCACTCGGACCGTTTCACACATCAACTCAAGGTACACATCCAATACTTTCAGTTAGTAGTTCATTCAAAAGGTTCATTTCAAAAGGTTTTTGAATATTGGATGAGGCAAACGTTTCTTTAAAGGGCATATTTTTTTCCCTTGAAATTGCTTTTGTGCTTTGTATGAATCAAAACAACATTCCCTGTTTTATATGATGTATATTGCCGATAAATGTATATATTATTTTTGGGTTGTTTGAGCAGAATCTGAAGATGAGGCGGCCAAAGCATGCGACTTACCTGACTCTGCTGGACCTATTGGTAATAAAGCCACTGTTAACGAGGCCACGCCTGGCCCTGCTTTCAAGATAATGGAAGAGGAGATCACGGCCCTGATGGAGACCCCTACCATGCCCCGGGTCCCGCCCATCACTATCAAAACCTCCCCTGCTTCCGGAAGGCCGGTTAAAACACCAGGGAAACCCCGGAAACCCAGGGCTCCCAAGGCCTCCACGCCAGGTAGCCAACGTCTACACGCATTCAGCCAAATCTGTGTGTTTGGTTGCTCTTTTGTTGATTTTTTTCTTTAAAGGACATCCGTTGTATTTATTATAGCACATTTGTTAACAGAATAAGGAATACAAAAATAGGCGATGACACACAAAAGTTAGCATATTTATATTAAACAATAATCATCACTCCCATCTTGTGCTGCGATGCACTGCCACACATTCCTCTGGGATTGATAGCATCTTTTACATTTGTATCGGTATGTCTTATGGTTTAAAACTATTTTATTTCCAGTGGCCACCCCAGCGGAGAAGGCCCAGCGTAAGCCCCGGGTCAGAACTCCGAAGGTGGAGAAGATAAAGAAACCCAAGGGGGAGGAGGCCAAAGGAGACGAGGGAGCCAAGGTGAAGGGCGCTGGCCGAAAGAGGAAGAAGCCTCTCAAGGAGGAAGCGAAGGACGCGTCAGACGTCTCCCAAGCGGTGGGGCCTCCCACAGGAGAGATCGATCCCATATCGGCCATCATCGAGGCCGTGCTCGCCAGGGCTTCGGAAGCCAGCTCTGCCGATGAGAACCTGAAGAAGCCTAAGAAGGCGAAGAAACAAGGTCAGGAAGGAAGTGCTGCCAAGTTACCCAAACTCAATGCTGAAACGGCAGAGGAGGAAGTGGAAAACGATGCGGATGACAGCTCTACTGCAGGTGATTCAGGTTATGAAGTGTGTTGTAGATGTAGTGAGAGATGGCTGGAAGTGCAGCAAAAAGGTAAAATAGTTGTAACATGGCTGGTCTTTAATATTAACTGTCATGGCCTTCCTCATACAGGAGAGTCCAACAGACGGAGGGTCGCAACTGAGGAGCAGGTGCAATTCCCTCTGTTGCATGGGTAAAAATGCTTTGATTATTTTTGTTATTATTATTATTTTGTAATGTCGCTTTTTCTACCTGTAGCCTACCCAACTTAATTTGTCAAATTATCTGTCCAGTACTTCCATTATCATTGATCTATACCATCCATTATCATTGATCTATATTAGAAGGTGAAGTGATGGCTGACGTGGTCCTAGCAAGATGCTTTAAACTTGCTCCCTGTGTTTCCTGACCTGTAGATGGAGGAGGGAGATCCGTGTGAAGAAGACTGAGAGCCGAATGAAAGGGGAAACCTGGTACTACACTCCCTGTGGCAGAAGGATGAAGCAATTCCCAGAAATCATCAAAGTATGCTTTCCCACATTGCAAGGCATTACCAAGGAACGACCTCCCAACGTCACAATGTAAACTAACGCTGTGATCCTCCCCCCACCCTTCCCCCAGTACTTGAAGAGACACCAGGACAGTGTGGTCTCCAGGGAGCACTTCAGCTTCAGCCCACGCATGCCCATAGGAGACTTCTACGAAGAGAGGGAAACACCTGAGGTCTGTTCATCTCCACAACCTTCACCGATCACCCTATTGTCAAACTAATTAAACAGTATGTGCTCCATCGCTGTTTGGTACACACACACCCACACATGCATTGACCTCCGCAGTGTGTTTTTACAGGGCAAGACGTGGGTGCTCCTGGCGAATGAGGAGGTTCCTTCCATCATCATGGCTATCACCGGCCGCCGCGGTCGACCACCCAACCCAGACAAGGAGAAGCCCCGCAGAGTCAGAGCCCCGAAGGGGGGGCAAGTGCGACGCCCTGGAAGACCCCCCAAACCCAAGATGGTTGACCTGCTCAGCAAAGTGGACGCCAAGCTGTTGAAACGACTGGAGGCCAAAGGTGAGGGGATGCATGGAGTTTGTTTTCATTGCAGTATCTTCAATTATAATTCACCAACGTGCTTTTCCTGATGAGGTTTTTATTTGATTAGTAATTTTTGTGTTTTTAATGGATCCGTTTTCAGAAGCTATTACGGAGGAGGATAAAGAGAAAATCGCAAAAATCAAGAAGAAAATGAAGAGAAAGGTCTGTGGGCCTCAAACATGTCTCAAAACATGTCTTTATAATTGTGCTGCTGCCACTTAACTCATCCTTTTTGTTGTCCCTTTATCAAGGCAAGAATGAAAAGAAAGGAGGATGCCAAGAATAAGAAGATCCGAGAGGAGAAAAAGAAAGCGAAGGTAAGAATCATAATTAGTTTTTGCGAAGGCATAGAAATAAATTCACAACACTAAGAGCAATGATGTCATTGACCCTGTTCACGTCAGCAAAACCAATTCCCACTCACTACTCCTCCTTTCCTCTGTTTGCTGTAGCTTGAAAAGGACCAGGTGGTGAATGACCAAGCGGTGACCGCCGAACCAACCCACGAGGCTGCCCCGCCGCCCGACTCGTCGCAAGCCTCCGAATCTATGCAGGAGCCCAAGAAGCCAAGAAGAAAAAGGACCAAGGCCGTGGCCCCTGCTCCCGTGCAGCAGACGGACGAGGAGAGGATAGCCCAGGGCAAGAGGGTGCTGGGGGCTCGCAGCAAGGCCAAGGCCCTGGCAAAGGCCCAGGCCGAGGCAGAGGCTGCGGCCCAGGCCGCCTTGACGGCCAAGCGTGCCGCGGAGAGGCGGGCGCAGGCCCAGAGACGACTGGAGGAGAGGAAGAGGCAGCAGACGATCTCCGACGAGCTGAAGAAGCCCACAGAGGACATGTGCCTCACCGACCATAAGGTGACTTTCTTTTTTTGGTTCAAAACGTAGATCTAGCGCATTACCCGTCTCCGGCCTTGACCTATCGAGGGAAAGCCTTGTTTTGGTTTGACATGTTCGTGACCTTCGACCTCTCTCTCCCCCCAGCCTCTCCCTGAGCTCTCTCGCATCCCTGGGGTGGTGCTCTCGGGGGCCGCCTTCGCTCACTGCCTGACGGTGGTGGAGTTCCTGCATGGCTATGGCAAGGTGATAGGCCTCAACATTCCCAAGGACATTCCTAGCCTGGCCACCCTCCAGGAAGGCCTGCTGGGGCTGGGCGAGGGGCAAGGAGAGGTCCAGGATCTGCTGTTGAAGCTGCTGGAGGCGGCCTTGCATGACCCCGGCCTGTCCTCCTATTACCAGGTATGTGGAAATTAATGGAAGTCAGTCAGCCGTCAGTCAATGTGTGTCATCTTGAAGCCTTGGTAAGTCGTCATTGACATGATTATTTTCTGACCCTCTCCCTTTCCGTACGGCCGTCAGTCGGTAAAGATTCTCGGGGAGAAGCTGGCGGACCTGGAGCTGACCCGCAGCACCGTCTCCGAGCCCCTCAGGCTCTTTCTGGAGTCCCACGGCTACGACACGGAGGTGTGCGACACGCTGAGGACCAAGACGTTCCATGCCCTGCCGCCCGACACCAAGGCATCCATCCTGGGCTTCCTGGTAGAGGAGCTGAACGGCAGCAACATTGTCATCAGGTTAGGGCGAGAACCACGTGCTTCACCTCATTTGTTAATCGCAAAGACAATATCTGGCAAACAATAGCAATTGTAATTTTTGTCATAATCCTGCAGCCCTAGTGTGTGTGTATATATATCGACATGTCTTGTTGGTCACCATCAGAGGACTGTTGAATCACCAGCGGTGTCTCATTCCGTTTCAGTGACATAGACAACACACTGGAGAACATGGCCACCTACAGGAAGAACAAGTGGATCATCGAGGGGAAGTTGCGAAAGTAAGACCCGTGCCGATCCCTCACAACCGGCAGAACAAACCAAAAACTAAAAATGTTCCTCATCTAATGGTTTCTGTTTTGATTCCTCCTCCCAGGCTGAAGGCCGCTCTCGCCCGGCGTACGGGTCGCTCCGAGGAGGAGCTGTGCTTGGAGGAGAGGAGGCGCAGCACCCGGGTGGTGGAGGAGGAGGGACCAGAGGACAGTAGCCTGCTTCAGGACCGGGCTAGCCGCCGCGGACGCAAGGAGGAGCCCAAGCTGAGTGACGTGCGTATCTGTTCCTCTTCTCGTGGGCTTTGTCGTTGATGGGAAAAGTGATGGTGATTTTTAACGGCTTTTATGGTCCTCTCCGGCAGAGTGAGAGCCCTACAAACGCCAGCATTCCAGAGCTCGAAAGGCAGATAGATAAGCTCACCAAGGTAAGGCCGGGGCAACACAGAAACATGGTGGCCTCTCAATATGATGGCCTGCTTGTACTCATTATTAGTTATTACTCATTGTTACTATAAATCTCTCCCTCACGATTTCCTCACAGCGCCAGCAGCTCTTCCGAAAGAAGCTGATGCAGTCATCCCATTCCATGCGGGCCGTCTCTCTGGGACAGGACCGCTTCCGTCGCCGATACTTGGCGCTGCCGCACCTCGGGGCGATACTGGTGGAGGGACCGGAAGAGCTCCTGAGTGAGTCTCGTGGGAGACTTCCTGCAAACCTCATGTTGTGCGTTGTGTTTCTGGATCTGTAACGTTTTTTTCCCCTCTGTCTCTCTCTCTCTCTCTCAGCATCTGATGAGGTCCTCGTGTCCGAGGTGCCCGTGACTCTGCTGAAGAGAGAGCCCAAGGTGGAGGAGACCACCACGCCTACCTCTCCCCCCGCCTCCCCTTCCGCCGCTCCCACCGTCAA